>DWRA01001427.1:0-17139 GCA_018250295.1 Spathilepia clonius
TGTCCATGGGCGGCAGTTGCCACTTACCATCAGGTGGACTGCATGCTCGTTTGCTACTCCATAATATATAAAAAAAATGTTATTATTTTGTTATTCTATTGTCCACACATTCCATATATACACATCTATATTTCGGATATTTATTGTACTGGTATCTATTACTACTATATTTTTTTCTGTGCACATGTTCGTTTCCGTCTGGTCCTTTTATATGTTAAATTGTAAACTATCGGTAAAAACTTTCTATTGGCCTTCATGTACTTATTCTTTTGTAAATTATGTAGAACTTCTTTAGATGTAAGTTTTCCTAAAATTGTAAATAAATAAACAGTAGAACTGATATACAAATTGACTTAATAAGTATACATTCGAATTATAAGTTGTTAAGTAAATCGACTGATGTCACACCACATCATTGCGTTATGTAGAAAGTGATAATGAAAAACAAATGTCGTACAAATAAACAGTAGGCTAGATTATTGGGTCAAAACGGCATTACCATAATGTCATCATGTCTACCAATATTGTATTACGTGTTTTGACAGCATTATATGTGTTTTCCACCGGCTTTGTAAGGTTTGTGTAGACTTAACGCGGTCTTAAGGCGCGAAGCTATTATAATTTTTTTAGTTTACATATGACTCGTATCTTTAACTTGGATTTTTTCCACCGACTAAATGCTTATAAGTAGACGTCTCGCTTGTTTGAGAAACTTATAATATAAGCCAGAAAATTGTGTCAATGTTTTCATTAGTTAATCTCCTATGGTCTAAAGTTATCTCTTTCTAAGAGGCCATTCGTTATTAGCAGTAGCATACTGTATTGATGATAATATGCTTATAGTTATTAAAAGGTCAGTAAATTTGGCATATTCCCGAATCTTACCAGTTGCGGAAGTAAAGTTATCAGCTTCAAGTAATTTATAGAAATAAATAAAATGTAAGTGTCTGTAATGTATGTAATGTAACAACAGTTGTTTACTAAATGCATATTAACGTATGGACCATACTTATGACAAAAAAATATTAATAAAATTATTGTGTGTCTGTCCCTCATAGGGTTCCTAGCAGGGTCCATTGTAGGGTTCCACGTAAAAAAAATATTAAAACTATAAAATTTGAGTTGTATGTATGTACGAGTATGTGTATGATGAGCAAAACTAGTAAATAATAATATGCAACACTTTTATCTGTTTCATTAGGCTCGTTTAAACCAGTGTGGAATATTTTTAACAGCTAAAAAGCTAATCAGCCTACAGACAAGAGCTTTACATTATGTAGTCGGACCGTAGTGCTTTACACCCTGTATATAGCTTCAAACGCTTGCGGTAATAGCGTCCAACCCCACAAAATACAGCATGTTTAAATTTTGAAACATTTAATGCAATATTAACAATTTAAAACTTTGTTTATCGACCTGTATGGTGTGGCTATACCATATATGCCATATACAGAAATAATATGTAACCAAACAACCTAATATTACATGATGCAAACCAATAAGTAATCATAACTCCAATGATTGCAATATCCTGGTAATAAGAATAAATATCAGAGAGCATGGTGTAAAACAATCATAATTTTTGTTGCCTAGTTATTCTATCGTATATCTTTATCGTTAACTGGTATAACTATGTTTATTGTTATACCATGTACAATCATAAATTAGATGAATTGAGAGGTAAGGGAAACCCCGACTAATTGTAGCATATTAACGAGTAATCACGTATAATCTTATACCGTTCGTTGGTCAAAGTGTAATAATGATAATAACTGTTTGTACATTTGTACCTCAGAGGTATATAGTAACAGGTCCAACTTTGAAAAAAATCTTTTGCGTAATTAAAATCATAAAAACTAGCTGTGTACAATAGAATATGCGTTAAATCCTATAATAAATAATTTGGAAAAAAATCACTTCCAAGTCTACTCTGTCAAAAACATGTGGTTTTGAAGGGGGTAGAACCCTTTGTAGTTCAACTCCGACAGCACCACCGCCATATTTATTTCTGCCTAATAACAAAAGTATTAAGCGCTGATATCTTCTGGATAGAAGGGTGTGGTAAGGGAGATAAACTTAACGAGGCATTCCAACTTAGTCCTCAGGGGTAGCAACGCATCTATGGTCGACTTCAGTTGGGATTCTGGTATTATCTGGAGTGGATCACTAAATGCAGTTGCCACTTACCATCACATGGACTGCATGCTCATTTGCTACTCCATCTTATAAAAAAATATTCAAAATTGGATGCCGCGCATATTTACCTGCTCCGATTTTTTTTATTTGGCGCTTAATATCTTATATCTTTGAGGTATAGATTATATAAGGATTCTTCGTGTTCAAACGTTGTTGGACATAACACCTTAATATAGACAAATTTAATGTTTCTGCGTGATTTGAAGGACGTGCTAAATTAAATATTAAGATGTGGATTAATAACTTAGTCCTCAAAGGACTGTAATGTTATTTAGGATAATTTACCGACGTCTATAGATAGAAGTAAGCGGTTAACATTATACGAATGGCATACTCGACTGGTACTTCAATTTCTTAAAAAATAGCAACAAAAATATAATACCTGAAAGATTACAATGTATTGAAACAGGACGAGTATGCCACAGACATAAGAGACACAATAAAACCCAGATAAAACGTGTAGCTCATTATGAGCGGGAATCAAACTCAGAACCAACTGTAAGTTAGACTGGTACGGTAACCACAATGTGGCTAGATGTTAATTATTTTAATTGGTGTTTGAACGCGTGTACAGATTACAAAGACAATACAATGACTCTGTTTATGTCGACAATAAAATTACACCTAGATATATTTCTGTGAAATGACGTACAGTTTATTTTAATAACTAGTGAACAATTTTTCCGAATAATCAATTAATAATATTTTAATTATCGGCAACATTTAAGAACCTAGTGAAACCACGATCCCCCACATATAATTATTCATTAAAAATTAAATTTTGCTTAACAACCCGATGAACGTAGCGATTTCGCGTCCAGATATTAGGCTGTAAATATTTGGACTACACAACGACAAATTATAATAAATTGACGTTTCAAATAAATAGTTGATAGTCATTAATCATGTTCATAAGTAATTTAACAAAAAGCCGAATAATAAATATCGCAACTTTTAAATAAATATCTGTAATAATATAGTGAAATATGTGTAGTATTATAGTTTATCTTACTAAAAAGGAAAAGTGATGATCAGTTAATTTCATATTTTTTGCAGTGTCAAATTAATGTAGGTTGCTGAACGTAATATTTGCGACCATAATTTAACGATTCCGACGGACATACAAAATCGTAACGTAACATTGAAATTGTTATAAGTGGTTTGCCTTTCTCGAACTCACTTTCCTTCACTGTTGAAACAGTGCCTTGAAAATTGCTCAACGGTAAGAGTCCCCATAAGGTATTCTACTACTACTTAAGAAATGACCTGGATTTCTTCTCGAAATCCAAACAGCGTTTGAAAGTATTTCGAATAGATTTTTGAAACATCCCGTACATTTCACTCTCCCCTTTAGACCCCGTTGTCTCCTCCGGGGACGGTGGGGGCGAAAGCTCATCACATCAGTTGCGCCTGTGCAAGCACGGCGGTTGGACGTGGTCTATTGCAAAAATATATTTTTATAAACCTTTTATTAATGCCTAGTCCGTTAGTATCTTTGTAATATTGTGTTCCTTGTTTTATTTAATCGTGAGTGAACCGTGATTTTAAGTGTTGTGTTAGTTTAGAATAAAAACAATTATATTTATGGCAGGTAAAGGAAACTTGTAGCTCCTGTAGGATTTATTTTGTCAATTTTAATATTTTATTTTATTCTGTTCCAGTTTTCTTTATTTATATTATGTTCAAAGCCTTATAGTGTGGTTTTAAATAGACAAAACCATTGTTTTTTAACCGAATTTCTTCTCCGAAGGAAGAGGTTGTCTATTCGTCGCGGATATTTTTAGTTCCAATATTTTAAAAATTGTAAGACTGCCTTTTTTGAGCTTACAGCAAAATTTCAAAATGTTGCGTTCTTTGCATTATTTCATTAAATATTTTTACTGCACCAACAACACTGGTTTTTTACCGGAACAATCGAAGTTTTGCAACATTTTATGTCCAGATATTACAAGATCAGCAATTTAAAAATGTGGTCCTTTTTCTTTATTTTATTTATTATTTACTGGAGTAAAATACTGTTGTCCTGAATTATATCGGTTTTTCTTTTATATTGACACTTATATTATTAATTGCCAGTGCAGTCGCTATTATCTGTAACAATTATAATTGCTTACTTATATATCTCTATATCGTTGTTTTTCCTTGTAGTTTTCTTACACTATTTTCGCTTATTTATAAAATAATATCAATGTACAAGTACAATGAAAATAATAAATTTATTTATTGTTGTTAATTTTTAATCATTTTGCGGACGAAAACAGATTCACCGCATGAAAATACGATCGGATTTTTGTTTCGGATTGTTACATGACCTAGATTCCAAGCGATCGTACCAAAATGGTGTCAGTTTTATTACAACGCAAACTACATTTCTTTGTATAGTTGTTTTACTATTCAGGTAGTTCTTGTTTTCTTCGCGTTTTATATTTTGGGAATTCAATCAAAAAAACGCAACAAGATCATTAAATATTGAGACTATTCTAAATGATTGCTAGGAATCCTGAAGTTAGTTACAGTTATAGTTATGAATTACCAGTTTTAGTCAATTCCTTATCGACTAGTAGTTGTATTTCTAGTCGACTCATGCTTTTTACTATTGAGGTTTCAGAATAGTAAATGAGAAAGACAAATAGAGGTCACTACACTGAATTCTCGTTCCGGTAACTATTTTTGTAATTACTAGAATTTACTAACAGCGATCACAATTATCTTTACGATCTTTTTTATTCATAGAACAATTCACATAGTTAAATTATATTCTAATGCTTTGCTGTACTATTTTTTCCGATGTAGACTATAATTTAGTGAAAGATATCATTAAAATTTTGTGAGAGTACACAAAATTATGGATGTTAATTGTTTTGCTTAAGTTTAGGAGGTTGTTAATTAAACAGTCTATAATTAAATAGACTTTTCAAGATATTAAATTAGTTTGATAGCATAGATCTGAATTGCTTTTGAAAAGTTAGTACGATAATTTGATATTGCCGTTAACATCTGACACAAATCTATTAAGGCCATCTACAAGTGTTGAACAAATTGATATTTAAATAGATTCTCGTACTTTTTTGCTTTTACGTTAGCAAAGATGTATTTAATGGTTTAATAAAGAGCTTTTAAAGTTTAAGTATGTTACAATGGAGCTACAATTTAAAACAGACAAACTTTCTAACGTTATACTAGGCATATTCTGGCTTCTGCGGTCGCCACACGCGCTTTGCCGCTAGTTGACTTTACGTAACTTAATGATGAGTTTTGCGGATGTAAACTAAAGTAAAAGTAACGCAATAGTGCAACCTCCATAGGTGAAGGCTTCTTGAGATTAGTGATTTAGTTTATTTTGTAAAATTTTAGTAGCAAATGATCATTCCAGGTATATAATTAATGGTAAATGGTCATTACCTAGACATCATTAATCATCTTCAAATAGTAAGCTCAAAGGCTGTGAGGGGCGCTCACATGCCTAAGACTCTGGATAGAAAACTGACTGTCAAAAGCCTTGCCACACTCTTCAAATCGGAGTACAGCAATGTTTAATACTGGAGTTTTAAACTGTTACTCTTACTTGTTACAAGTCCGATACTAGCGTTGCCCTTAGAATGATCTTCGCTGTGAAAACCACAAGATGTTTACCACCTGTAAATATTACAATAGAAGATTTGACTATATATTCGCCTTAAGCAACGAGTTCTATTGTGCTTGCCTCCACCTTTTTGGTGTTCCACCGAAATGAATGAGCGTAACGATTTGTTCAACAGAACTAGTTCTCCGTTATGTTGCCGTTACAGCCAACGGCTTTAACTAATCCCATTTGATTGAAAGCCTCCGTTCCAAAAGAGAGATTCCCAAGACTAATCTCTCTTTAATCTATCTAGTTGATCTTAGAAATATTTAATTTAGCAATTATTTACGAACTTTAAGTGGTGTATAAACGCATAACGACAGATTAGCGAATTGCGAATTTGAATCAAAATAGAAACACCTTATGCCAGGTGCTGCAAATTGACAGATTCGCAACAGGATAAATTTGTAGTTTAAATTGTGTACCACCACTTTGTTCTGCCTTGTAAAGCCTGTGTTAAGTGCTGCTAGGTTTTAGTTGTTAGAACTTAATCCTCAGAAAGCGCATCTGTGACCGACCAATCGAGAGTCAATCTCATCTGAAGTTGATTATAGATGTTCGTAGGTAGCAGGTGCCACTTACAATCAGGTGAACGGCATGCTTGTTTGCTACTACTATGAAGTAATAAAAACACATTCGTGAATGGAAAATTTACATGACGACAACATAGACAACATCGATTTATAAAATTATACACTCTCTCCCGTGTATTTATGTCCGCAATGTTCAAAAAATGTTGATAAGATGATTTTTTTACACAATGTATATAAGTGTTTTTATAAGTATAAATACTTTTATTCTAAACTATTCGTGATGCTATTATTCGCTTCCCTAGTAATAAATATCATACTGAGTCACAGCGAAACTTGGACAAGTTTACCTAATTATATTGTAGTAGGTAGGTATCCAGATATGAAACGCGAACATCGCTGTCAACCTGTGTTGCTATCTCACTTAAGAGTAAGAGTTTAAGCCATAATCAACCTCACTGGCCAAGTTTAAATTGGCTGACTGAACATATCTTTCAGAACTTTTTTTAATGGACTTTTCGTCATGATTGTCTCTTACACCATTACAGGAAGTAATCCACAGGTACATAACTTTAAAACTTTGAAAAATTTAAGGTGCGATAAAAAAACGTACCTGAAAATTGACCTTTGAAATCTTCGATTGAGAGATCGAGTTTCAGCCACTAGACTATCATTGCATTTTGAAAGCCAATTACTTACAGCATATGTTTATGTTTTCAGGCAACATCTAATCACGCCGCGTCTTAAGATGCGGGAGAGCTGATGACATAGCACTGAAGTATTCAACAGCAACATGACGACAAACAACTCATTTTCGCGGACGTACCACCGTCTGTTCGTGGAACTAGCAGGTTCGTGGAACGAGCATTTATTATACATTTTTTATTCTTTTATATGATGTAGTAGCACACAAACAAGCAGGCAGTCCACATAATCGTAAGTTAAAATTGCCGCCCATGTACGTTTTGTAATCCAACACAGATAAGACTAGAATCCTACCTGAGGTTGACCACAGATGCGTTGCTACCCCAGAGGACTAAGTTGGAATGCCTCTACTGTCTTCTGGTTGGAAGGGCGTGGAAGTCTCCCTTCTTGTCAGAAGACAGCAGTGCTTAACACAGTTGTTATCAGGCAGAAATAAGTGTGGCGGCGGTGCCGCCGGAGTTGAACCACAAAGGGTTTTCTACCTTCTTTAAAGCACACAATAAACCACAAGTAAGAATATAAATAACAATCCGTATATTTAATATAAACAAACAATAAATTTACATAACACATGTAATGCACATACGTAATGGGCTATTTACATCATTTTCCGAACGCTTTCCTGGTTTTAAATGAACTTTATTTATTCAATTAATCTGTCTTAATCGAGTGATTTGCTATGTAAATACTAGTATACTCAGACTAAAAAATAAGGACAAAGTCTCTCAGATAAAATGTTGAAGCGGTAAGATCCTACCAATTTGTGTAAGACACACATATTACGCACTTACGTTGCATGGTAATCATGAAAGTCAATCAATTTTGAACTTAAGTCAAAAAATCATGATTTTATGTCTTAGCGTTGTTTTATGCAAAAGGTTGAAATTATACCTTTTCTCACATCACATAAAAGTTCATATTGTATACCTACATATTCGATTCACAAAGTAAATTAAAATGTTATTTAATTAAATTAATATTCGATCATATAGGTACACAAGAGCAAATAGTGTTTCAATGCAATGCCCCGCGAGGCGCTGTCAATTTTTTTGGTCTGAGCTGGTATAATATAAATATAGCGGCTTTATTCGTTTATAATATAAATTGATGCTGTTTTTTTCCGACCCAATTGACAAATAACATCTCCTCTCTTCTCATTTACCCATTTGATACTAGATATTATTGAGGGAATATTATTTGTATATTCGATTGTTGTTTAAATAAATATCAAGTATTAAATATAGTGCTTTATTGCGCCGCCGAATACTTGTAAGCGAATAGCCATGTAAATTTACTGCAACGTAACTAGCGGCGCCATCTCTTATTAAATAGCGCGAAACTGTTACAGCGTTACAATATGCTCTTAAACACTAACAAATTTCGAAATAATACTTTTGTAAGAGTCCCCTTAAGGATTTTTATTATAGTTGCTACTTGTGTATGTGTAAGTGTTTTTTACAAAGAATTTTTTTTAATTATTCCAGATCCTCGTACCAACGACTGGTTTCTCATCACGAGCCCGATACCTGGACTAACGATAATCGGCCTATACCTGTACTTCACGTTGAAATGGGGTCCACGGTACATGGCAGACAAGAAGCCTTTCCAGATGCAGAAGACGCTGGTGGTCTACAACTTCATCCAGGTGTTAGTTAGCATTTGGTTGTTTTACGAGGTACGTTTCTGTAGCCATACTTTGTTACCTATTATTTACAATTGGTTGTGTGGTCATTAACGATCAGGGTAATGGTTGAAAATCATAAACAACACTGAGATCAAAGAATGGAACAAGTAAATCTATACAGATCTAATCCGTATTAGTACTTCTTGTGAAAGTACTTTTGTCTGGAAATCGTAGCAGCCACGATTGAAGATGGTAGAACTTTTGGTTGTCCCACTTAGCACCATCTCCACAACTATTTGGACCTAATGAAAGTGTTAAATGCTGCTATGTTCTGGTTTGAAGGTTGTGGTAATTGAAACATATTATACATATCCGAGGCATTCTAACTTAGTCCTCAGTACACAAATTTTATTGGAGGTTGATTATCGATATCCATTAGCGGTAGTAGCTACTCCCTATCACGTGAACTGCATATTCATTTGCTACTTCTATAATACCAAAAATGAAATCCCCTGCTTGTGATTTTCATCATTCATTCCTTTGACTCGCGCGTAAAAACCTCCAAATAATGAAATGCCGGGTAAGATGACGAGACATAATGACTAATGCACCCATAGTATGTCACGGACTGATTCTCTGGCTATTCTCTCACCCGTAATTAAGTATGTGGCTGTAGTATTAATGCATGTGCAACCAAAATAAGAAGCAACACACCTGCATTCTGCACTTGAAGGTCAGCTCGACACTTCAATCGAGTGGGAAAATACCACAACTTTATACAACATTGCCAAACTGACCCGTGAAAGGCTTTTATCCAATGTCGTTTTTTGCCCGCCTGGGATCTTTAGTAAGCACGTACGGACGATCCGTAGACATGGACGCAATAAATACACTTAAAACAATGGTGGCAAATTTTTTTAGAATCGTGTTTTTATGTCACTTTTTGTAGAACTAAGATCCAATAACGGTTAAGTTTGAATTTAAAAATATGCAGTACGATTTAGAATATTTTTATTTTCTGTATGATAGTATCTATAATTATAAATCTGAGATAATATCAAAATTGTAAAAGAAATGTTACATGTTAGCTGACCTAAATCAGAAAATAAAAAAATGACGCAATTTTTTTTTGTAAATTTGTAATTATATAATTATATTGCAATAATTTTATTAAGGTGCTTTATATATTTAAAAGTCAATGTGTAAAATAATTATACAATTACAAATAACATAATTTAACTTGGTTTTAGATGTACGTTATGTAGCAAAATAGGATTAATATTATTTCGACACTGATCAATTAAATTACTTTATCGGCTTCTAAAAGTTATACTTTACAGCATCATTATAAGAGTTCGTTTATAAACAAAATTTATGAATTTTTAATTACAGGGACTCGACGCGGGTTGGTTGAGGACTTACAGTTGGAAATGTCAACCAGTCGACTTTTCAAGATCGCCAGAAGCTATGAGGGTGAGTTAATTTCAAATAATAATCTAGAACAGAATATATCATAAATAAAACGAATTATATATTCTCTTGCATATGTAGCCAAAGCTAAAGTTTTTGAATAACGTACAAAATGCGACTGGCGTTGCAGAATGGTAGCCATATTGATGATTTATTCCAATTTCTGTTCTGAGCATGTGTTCGTAACCACTATGAGACAAAATATTTTATATAGGGCTTTAAGTGTAGAAAACGTATTTCTAAACTAAAAAAATGTATGTCAATATTTATATATTCCCTCTTAAATTTTCAGGTAGCAAGAGGAGTCTACATCTACTTCTTAGCAAAGATATCAGAGCTTCTCGATACTGTGTTCTTCGTTATCAGAAAAAAGGAGAGGCAGATCACATTCCTACATTTGTACCATCACACAGTGATGCCGATGATATCATGGGGCGCTACGAAGTACTACCCCGGTGGCCACGGGACCCTCATCGGAGTGATAAACTCCTTCGTCCACATCATCATGTACACCTACTACATGTTGGCGGCCATGGGGCCACAGTACCAAAAGATGATGTTTTGGAAGAGGCACATCACTACACTTCAAATGGTAAAGCATTTTTTGTCAAATATTCAAAATACGAATGTTTGGTATTCTTGTTTTTAGAAGCATATTTATATAGATGAGTTTATCGGTTAAACAAGATAACAATGTCTAAGGGAAACAATAATTAAGAAAATTGAATTAACGTGACTGAGATATTAATCATAAAACGAATAATACTCTTAACTTTGTTCACAAGCCTACTCACATACAAACTGCAGTACGGTATTATTGATGTACGAATCTGGTACAATGGTTGTAGGACACGTAGTAAAATTAGTGGGTGGAATATGTAATTTAATACTGCCTATACAAACATAATATTTCAGTGTTATCCAAATATTTGTTAATACTTGCTAAAGTGAAGTTTAAAAAAACAATCAAGGTGCTAATTTTCATTTTGCTTTTACAGCTGCAGTTTTGCATTGCATTCCTGCATTCATCACAACTTCTCTTTTATGACTGCGGCTACCCACGCTGGTCTGTCGTCTTCACTCTGCCCAACTCCATATTCTTCTACTACCTCTTCTACGACTTTTACTACAAAGCGTACGGCAAACCCGGAGACAAAAAAGAAGTTACAGAAAATGCAAAGACCGAAAATCATAAAATGAACGGTAATGGCATTGGGAATGGTATTAGCAATGGCGTTACAGATGCATCAAACCTTAACGGAAAAGCCAATGGAATCCAAAATGGTTACGCTACAGCCGAAAAGAAAGTCAATTAAACAACATTAATTACTAACTCGTTTGTAAATACTTAATTTTATTTAACACCTCCTGTATATGATTTACCCAATAATAGTTATTGTATACTTACGGATATTAATCCCCCGCCGGTCTTAACCGACCTTTACCAGTGGTATGAATACGACTAGTATATGCTGAAACTTTTCAGCAATGTAGGATGAGGGCAGTTTAATCCCAAAGGATATAATTATAGAGGAGCTAATACCCAAATAAGAATGAGGGCACATACATGTGTAAAATTAAATAAAACGATACTGACATGAGTTGGTATTTAATTTTTGTCGAATTGTTACAAATATCTTAATTGTACCATATTAATCAAATAGTAAGCAATATTTAATGGATTTATCGCCTATTATACTTTTAAGAATATATTCGCCTATTGAAAAATGAATGGTCTAAGAAAAATATTTGTCAATGCACATTGTGAACAAGATAAATAATTTTCTGTAGACATTTCATTTTCAAATAGTTATACTATGTTAAATCCCAGTAGCGTTGTATATATAAATGTAGAAGTTAATTTACATAGTGTAGATGTTCTATGCTCAACTTCAATATACAACTTTATGCCTTGTTTCAATAGGAGAGTTTCTTGAACATAAAATTCGATATGTTGCTTCTTACAATATATATCCTTTGTCATGACTACAATGTAAATTTGTGATAACGCAAAAAAACGCTGTTGCAAATGAAGCAATAGGATATGATCATATTGAATGTGTGGTTGATAAGACTCTTCTTGTGTTAAATAGGGTTTGTGTTTAGGGTCGGAAATATCTGCAAATTTTCGATCGATTTAGAATTTTCGATTTGATTAATTTGTTGGTGGGTCTGAAGGAATAGTATAAGAATTATAAACAAAGTGATTTTTAACCACGTGTGTTACTTTTTAAATTAATAACTAAATTCGTAAAAGAAAGGATCTGATTTAACATTTCTGCATTTATTGGACTGTTTTTATACTATAATTATATATTTCTGGAAATCAGAGAATCAATGTGTTCTAACTATCATTGCCATTGTGAAATAGGATACTCAAAAAAGTTCAGATACTGGTTTTACCGTTACTCCCACTATACATTTCTACAACTCTATATATATAATTTTGTTGTAGACTAGAATTTTTAAATTTCTTTATTTGGTTTGGTGGTATATTCTATTCTGTATATAGTTATATAAATAATATTTTCGAAATAACTACACAAATTGAGAGTATAATAACAAAAATGAAATAATTAATAATAAATTAATGTTCGGGTATATATTAGGGGGACTGGAAAGTAATGTACTTTTTGCGCATGCCAATGCTGCTATACCGTTTATAAGTTCATTACGTAGTTAAGTTAGCTCTGCTTTCTTCAGACAGATGGTCGACCAAGGTTGGTTAAGAGCATTTGACAGTTCCTCGATTGTCTTACATGGATTTGCTTCCACTTGCGCCCTTAACACGTCATTGTCTAAATTTATTGGTCTTCCTAATCCACGTGAGTCGGAAATATCGAAATTACTGGATCTGAACTTAGAAACATCTAAGGCTCTTAGGTAAACATCACAAATGTTTTGATAGCAATTGTTGCGTTACTATCCTTGTGAAACTCCAAAAGCATGATATGGCGGATATGAATCGCTTCTGGTATTTGGCTAGCCATTTCACTTAAAAAGGGGGAAAGAAAATTTAAAGTTTAGGTTTTCACAACTAAATAAGTCACTTTAATTTTGAAGTGCCTCTGGCACGATTTTTAACTACGCAATGAACTTATAAACGGTAGAGCAGCATTGGCAAGCGCAAAAACGACATTACTTGTCCCCCGAATATTACAGTATTGTTTTTCATTACCACAGACATGATCTACTATGAGTTTATGATTACACTATGCAATTATTATTATTATACCTTTGAATTTGTGTAATTATTAAATGTCAATTAAACTGTGTGTAACTATATAGTCTTCCAAATAAACTGTTGCAATAAACTAGCTTTTTATTTATTTCCAGTAATTATTGTTTTAATGCCATTGTATATTTCATTACCTTTATTATTTTTTACCTTTATACCATTCTTTTATATTGTTTTTCATTTATTTAGTAACAGTCCTGTTCAAAAGTCGGGTACAGAGTATAAAAGGTAAGAGTGGTACTAACACGGTTTTATTATTTCGATATTGTTAAGGAAAACGTATTACCTTATGCTAAGGAATTTGCAGTTACTGTGATATATTACAGGTAAATACTTAATTTAATTTTATTTATATCCGTAGTACATTTTCTAGTAGAATGAAGGATAAATTATATAGATAGTTTGTGATAGACAGTGTCATAGTACGTCTTGGGACATTATTTGCGTATCGCCATAACTGAAATAAAATGGTGTCAAATAATTGTTTTCAATGAAATTCTACATAGGTGGAATTTTTCTGAGAAAACGTTGTGATAGCCTATGGTTGAATCACGTCCTCTCAATCAAGGGATTCGAAGAAATTAATTATCATTCGCTATAACGGTGAAAGAAAACATCAAAGTCTACAAACCTGATAATGGTTTGAAAAAATTTTTTTTCAACTATGTGATGTATATAAACTCGCACTTGGACAGCGCAGTGGACTATGGCTTGACCCCTCTTAGCCAGCATAGAGACGACGAGATTATTTTCGTTTCGTTTACTGAAATAAATAATTAGTAAGTTTGATAAAAATCTACAAGCCAACGTGACGCGTCGTTCCCAGGCGGTCACCCATTCCAGTACTGGTCGCGCTCGACGTTGCTTAACTTCGGTGATCGGACGAGAACCGGTGTTTTCAACGTGGTATGTACGTTGGCAACAGTGTAGATGAAAATTGTTATGATAAGTGTCTCGAAAGTTAAGGAATTTAACGTCTTGTAAGACATATAAGGTATGTTCCACACGACATAATTACTACATTATCTTATTCTTATGAAAGTACAATATAAACAGAATGTTTATGTCTGGTTTGATTTTTGTTAGGGTTCCGTACCTGAAGGGTAAAAACGAAACCTGTCTATCTATGACAGAGATTGATCTGTTGAACTGTAATTGATAGATACTTTAAATGTTTACGGGATACTAAAAATACATACATACAAAAAACTGATATTAACTGTTATATTTTCACAATGCATTTATTTTAATAACAAAACCGTTTTTTTATATTTTTTTATTTCATTACACTTTGTGGCGAGCCATTTGTATTTTGTATCTGTATTCAGCTGTCTATTTGCTGTTCTAGAACTACATAAAGATGGCGTTTACTGTACGCTCTACAGACAGATATTATTATAAATAATATACATATTTGTGACAGGCGTGTAGATATAGGCACATACACTCGCGTAAATAAGAATCTCCGATCTACTAGTAACCCAATTTTGAAATCAAATTTGCAAAATTTAAGTACTGCATACCTAAATTTTTGCAAATCTGATTTTAAAATTGATTATATCATCAACAAACATACAAAAGTTTCTACGTCTGTCAAATAGATGGCATTCTAAATTATTTATGTATCTTAGACACATTAATTATTACTAAGGCGATACGAACTTTGCTGAGTGAACTAGTTCGGAGTAAATAAATACAATTATACCACTTAAGGCAAAAGGAAATGCCCAGCTTATACTACCATAAGGTCGAAACCTCATGGAGCGCTGTTTTTCAGCCATTCCCTTCTCCCTGAGTTCTTGTGAGGGAGTATTGTGATTGGTGGCCTTCCGAATCACCAAGTGAAAGATAAATGACTACAAAAACCAAAAAGAAAAAAAAAATCTTATATTAAAAATATTAATAATTATAACTATGCTAAAAAAATATAAATGGTAACAATATTCACAATTTTTTTAAAACATCTAGGCGATCGTATACGTAATAATGTGTGTTAGCGTGTGTATGTATGAGTATATATATTCGATACGTGTGTGTGAGTATGTATATTTATGTATCGGTTTCGGTATCTATGAAGGGCCGAAAAAATCCGTTATGGCTACCAATTTCCAGTAAGCGTGTCTTAGATTTACAGCAGCAAGTTGCCGTCTGAGCAGTGCACACTTATACTTTACTTTATTATACTTATATTACAGATGTACAGTAAATGCAACACGCAAAACTACTGAACATAATTATATAGGTGCACCATATAAATTATGGCACTCATGCACAGTACAAATAAAATCTAGGGTGAATCGTTGATTGTCGTATAAAATTAAAATATGATCATGATAATAAAAACCGAACAAAAGGTGTTTTATCTTATTTTATTTTTATTCTGCATTAAAACTTATAACAAATACCTTACACTATTTTCACTAAATTACATTTGAAATTCGACATACTTAGGTGTGTAATTTTAGAAGAGTTTTATTTTATATCCTAATGTTAACTATTGTATTTTAATATAAATCATAACCGAATTGACAAAAAAAGAAACAATTGTTGTTCGTTAAAAATATGCAAGTGTCAGATATTTTCACAATTTATTTAATAAAGAAGATTAGTAAGTAATTACACAATAAGTCTCTAAAGATACAAAACCTTATTGTAAGTCTGAACACAATATTTTATATGGATGTAGTTAACATCAATAATAAATTAATTCAACTGAGTTTACCAGATCCTAATTTATAAGAAGTTAAAATTACTAAATGTTTTAATAATACCAAAGTTTGCTTTAAAAGGTCTTTATACATATTTACGTGTTCCTATTTCGTAAATTCATGTAATAACATAAATAGACTTTAGATAAGAATTCAGAAAACAAAATCTATACTCCAGTACCTTCATATATGCATAAAATATTCTCATAGATAAATTAATAATAATGTCAATAATGGCATTTTATACACTAATGGCCCCAAACATAATTCCGTATTATATTGTAGATGGCACACACAGTTTATGAATACAAACTTATAACAGAATCTGACTCGTTTTAAATATGCCTGGTCAGGGACTCATATCAAAAATTCGCGGTACAAAGTAAATTCATTTAAAGTTGATTGAGAATTTTAAAGACAACGAAAGAGACAAAGGAAAGGAATGAGAAAATAGATAATGTCTTCTAAAATAGTCTAATACACTACAATTGCGCTATTGGTATACTGCTTTGTACTAAATTTATTTTTATGTAACACTCTTTCACTTGCTTTTCACTTTATCGCTAACAGAGACTTTGGATTCGATACGCTTGTGCGAATTTTTGTAGCTTTGTCGGTAGAAGTTCAAGAAGAGAATGAGGAAGAAAAAGGTGTTACAGGCAACGAAGGTCGCTGGGCCCTTAGATGGGGGGCACTCGGACGTCATAACCGCATTGACGTACTGAACAATGATGCATATGAACTGAACCTGGAATAAATGATGAACATTAAAGTTAATCTTAAGAACAGGACGCATAATTAAGAAAATATAGAACGCGTAAATAATAAATAAGTGAATAAGATGCATATGCGATGCGAGCCGATAAATACTTGCAGATAAACATAGTTCTGCAATAAAATCCTTACTTAAATTTGAAGATTTTGATGCTCTGAATCTATTTTCCTATGGCCAATTTTCTTTCCAAAATATCGTAAATTTGTGTTTTTTTTAAAATTCGTTTTATGGATCATGTATTATGGTTTTCAACATCAATAATCTGTACCTG
>DWRA01001428.1:0-17138 GCA_018250295.1 Spathilepia clonius
CCGCGTGCGCAAGGAGTAGCGGCGAAGGGGCGGAAGCGATTTTATATTCAATGGTTTCATTTAATTTTTCGCATCCTTCGATTTTAAATAGATTTGTTTCAATTTTAAGTAGTACCGATTTGGTATTTCATAAAAAAATCCTATTATATTTAACATTTCAAATTTATAAATGAAACTCAGCCACTTAAATAGATGAACTATTTTAGTACATCTGCTATTTGTATTTAATAAATCATATTCGCATTTTTGTAGAATTATCACGTACGATTTTCGCATCTCTATCTCATGTTAATGTAGCCACATTAAAAGACTCAGACAAAGGATTGCATTCTTTGCAGTCTGAAGAGTGTAATTTTATTAAACGGGAGGGGACTTAATGTCACATTTTTGCTCTCGTAATGTTACGAAATTTTCAGAAATACAATATGTATTGTCAACAATATGTGTTGTATAGAAATAAAATTGGGACCTCGACTGGACATAGAATAGCTTCGTATAAAAGTACTTTTCATTTCTTATAGCTAGCCTTCTTTGATGTATATCAAGTACTATCATTCTATTCTTCTTTTTATTTGTATGAGATAAGGTGTTCAGTTTACATTTTACATAGTATTGCTATTACTGTTATTTATCGACCTTCATTTTATTACATTTATACTGGATACTAATACTTACCATAGACTTTTCAGTTCAACTTTTTGCAGATATCGTTTAAAATAAGTCATAATTCCACTCAGCGTATTGCGACAATCTTATATAGCTTTTTATTGAGTTGTAGTATCTATCTATCTATCTATCTGTTCTAAAGCGTATACGCGAGATTGCATATTTTGCATACATTCACATATTTTCAATTTACATTTTTAATTAATTATTATGAAACCCATTTAAAGTGCATATGATAAATAAATTAATAATATATTGCTTATGCATCTCATACAAATTATACCACATTGACATTAACATGAGCGGTTTGTACGTACCAATGAAAGATATGTTATGTCTAGATATCATTTTCCTGAAGAAACGAGGCACGAAGACAATACGAATGATAAGTTTACAAGCGTCCTCTGCCCGCAGTGATGCGCTCTAATTTAAGCGGGAAATACGATTCAATTCAGCCTAGACATATATATTTTGTTTATGTCTTTGACATCAATACACTGTTCTGTTGCTTACCAAAGATTGTTTGTGGTAACATTTTTTTTTATTTTCATGAACAAATGTTGCAGATATGTTAGTTTTTATTATACTTTTAAGACTTATTATTTGTATTATTCGAAGTCCACAGTTGTAAGATATTTTTTCATCTATATTTTATTTAATTTACAACATATTGATTTATGGTTACATCGGCGTGGATTACATATTACATAATATATTACTATAGTATACAATTAAATTAATAATAAATAGACAAATGTAGTTAGTTTATTGCAGGTGTGTGATCATTACTCCTTTAAGGTATTTATAGAGGAATGTTTAATATATAACAATATAACGTAGTATGTACCGTTTTATGTAATTTGTAAAAAAATGAGTGCAATGCGTGTAGTATCTATTACTATTTTATTATCTAGAATTTTTTCTTGAATACATGTCCTCTGAAGCCAGTATGTCAATAATTTTTTTCGAATGACCATTATTGAGCCACGTCTAAACATTACGCGGGTACCTCTCTTTGGGAATTACATTAGAATTTATTCTAAATCATTACTTAACTTCGGCAACTGGTATGCTCTAAATGTTTACAATGTCATTTGTGGTGTTGTTTATGTCGTTTAATTATAGTTACAAACTGGGAAACAGGGATGTGTGATGACGGAAGACATATCCCTGTGTCTGCCTTGTGAAGGCGGTGGAGCGTTGTGTACCGATTTAGCGTGTTATGGCGTTCAAACTCACGTTGGTCCTATCTTAATTTATAAATAGAATTATCAGAGTAAATTTAAAATATTTGATTTTTTTTATTAAAATCTAATTCAAATCACATATGTTAATTAAAATAAGTGGCAGCTCATTAGCTTACTGCAATATATTATACGTCGAAATGTAAAACAAACATAGTTTTTGTGTATATCATTTATATAAACTACTTTGTGCATTGTATTCATAATTCTAATTTTTTTATTGAACCCTGAGACTGCAATAACTAGTCGCAAACTAATAATATGGGTTAACAAACAAGAGAGAAAAGGTAATGGGTTAACAAACAAAAGAGAAAAGGAATTATAATGTCTGTGCTTATTTATAGCATTGGTATTAGTTGCAACCGATCTACAAAGTTATGCAATGTCGGGCACCGTCGAATGTGGATGGATGGCCAAATCATAAAAATATTCTTTCCGTTTGTTTTATTGACGACACTAAATCTACAATTGAAACAATTAAGAAGAAAATGATTTGACATACAGAAGGCAAAAATCTTCTTAACTGTTTTGCCTTAGCCTATATACTTCTATAATAATAATGAAATAATGATGATGATGATATCACAGTAACTGTGATAGTTACAGCAATAATTACTAACGGTGTAATTATGTATTACATCTCAATATACATTTGTTTATGCGTAACCGGTAACCCTTGAAGTATTATAGAACTACCACATGGAATAAATGAAAATATAAATATTATTAATTCATAACATGGATAAATTTTCTACAAATATTTTAAGGGCAAGTACACATTACAAATTTACATTGAATGAGTCTTGGAGTAGAACATCTCTTAGATCAGTAATAATTGAAAGCGATAGTGTCTGAAGGTTTATAGTAAAGCATCGTAGTAACATTAGTTTGTGACATATTTACTCTCACACTAATAAAAAAATATATATTTTTTTATTGCAATCTGTATAAAACAACAATTATTATTATTTAGTACAATATAAGCAGTGATAAATCTGTGGCAAAAATGTCGACGTCGCTCTGAGCGTTCTAGATTTTAGCTCGCGAACCGACCCATGATTTTGAAAGTTTACTGCGTGTTGCATATTAATTAGTAATTGCATTTCTTATAAGTTCTCAATAGAGCTTTGAAAGGCCTGTGAAATCTTCTAAGCGGTACTTGGCCTGTGACTTGGATTGTAGTCTAAAACTTCGGTAACACATTAATGATAAGTTATTAATTTAGTTTATTTGGTGTACTTTGCAAAAGAGTACTGGCCCTTTAGGAATATTTATTCTTAAAATACATGTTGGTGAGCCGCTTTTGTAGTCTCACATTCGTTGAAATGTTTTGGATCTTCAGCAGTATTGATTTAAAGATGAGAAACTCGTTTCTATATTGATGTATTTTTCTTTATTCTTTTCTTTTAATGTCATAGTGTACCAATTAATGATAATTTATATATCGACTGTATTCTTTTTAAATTGCAAATAGTACAACGAAATTGGCACATTCGAGTTTATCATGCTACTAATAAATAATAAAGTGCTGCGTTTTAATTAAAAGGTAAGTAAAGCAGTAAACGTAAATTATAATCGGTTCAGTCATTTCGAAGATAAATCGGAAAAATCACATAAAAAAATATATATTTTTTTGTTTGCTACCTTTGTATATCCTTTCGTATGAGATTAGTAAAGTTAAAAACTAGACATTTATATTTTATTTATCTGTTTGTTTACGGAATGTACTTCATAACAAAATTTATTTCTTTGCAAAGTTTTTATTTAAAGTATTCTATTAGTAGGTATTTATATAACATCACAATATAATCGAAAACTTAACAAGGAAAACTGTATTATTCTTAGCCTTTTAAACTTTGTTATATTGTTATACAGTTTAAAGTGTACGAGTATGTGCACGCGAGAGAATCATTACATGTACTTGATGCAATACTAACATTTTGAGACGAGATCCAAAACATGAGATGAATGTGTACACACTTAAGGACTGGTACGAAGTATGGACTGTAATTTACATGAATAAACTGAATGATTTGTATTTATTAGTTTTATTTTTGTGATTTTCAGTAGTTATCGGGTAGAGGGGGTGGACTCTGATAAGTTTGGCAACATAGTATCTTCATTTAGTATAGACGATAACAAGATTATACTAGGAATTCTATTGTAATAATTATGGCGATGAAGTAGTGAATATCGCACCATCTATGATGCGGCGTACTTACTGGCGGGGTGTTCTTGCTATTCGTAAGCGGAGGTGCGCTCTTTAAATAACATCCCACGCCCAAAGAGTTATTAGAGCAGAAGTTCTTCGCCCTACAGTCCCTGTATGAAAGATGAAAAAGAGCCAATGGTTGTCGTCAAGACCGTGAAAGTTGTCTGGTGCTAGAGGATTAGACATGCATTCGGCATGGATCGCTGACCTTCCGGCTAGTACAAGGTTCTCTCGGCCCATGGGTGTTTTGGGAAGTAATTGTCTCGTACAGGTAGACGGGAGCCAACGACTTGGTGCCATCGTTGTAGCAGTGACGAGGACTCTGCAGGACAGTCCTCTCGCTTCCGGCCGTGGTGAATGTTATAATCGGGAACGAGAGTTAATGGAAGGCGATGAAATCCTGCTAGCAAGCCGTCTCGCAGAAGGCTGCTGAGAGGGACATAGAAAAATATCCATAATCTGTAGGAATCCGGAATAACCACTCTGTTGCTCCCGCAATTTAGATGCAAAGTATTCTCACGTAAAAAGTGATAGTAATCATCAGATTATATCCATCTCAAGTAACAAAGGTACTATATACTATAAAGGAATATCTTTTCAAATAAAATAATTAATGCAATTTATTAGTTATAAGAAATAGTGCATTTCATATATTTTTCATTGAAAGTACTGAAAATAAAACAATTTTTCACGAAGTGGGAATCCCTGTAAAGCCACACACTATGGCATTTAAGTTAACCTGTATGTCTGCATCGCAAATTAATCGTCCAACCGACATAAAAAAGTATTTCATTTTAAAAAGGATTTTGCAAATACGTATTTTGTTTTAAATTTATTTTATTTATTTAAATTTGGTTTATTTAAATTCAAAACTAAAACTATGTTGTATTTCACATAACATATTTATACTTTATAAACTTATTTGTCTATTGTATTTAATAAAATTTTTAGTTATAGACCTAATAACCTATAATGTTGCACATCTCTATTTCAGCTGCAGTAGTCCTGCAATTTCTTGAATAATAGTTAGCCCAATATTTTAAGTTATGAAATCCGCTGAATGACAGAGCGGACTATTTCCCTTACCTCTACTAGTAACGTACAGTACATAAAATAATGTGTGTTAATTTTTTCAATAATCAATTTCAATGATATATCGTTGACGGAAATACCAGTGGAAAGTATTCGAACAGAGCGTGTCGACTACAAACCCAGCACGCAAGCGTAATGTCAAGTTGTTAATATTAATCCGTGTGTATTACATACAGAAGGTACGTATACATAGTGTACAACTTACACTTTTTATCCTTTTGTTCATGCGCGTATTGCGTGAATGTTTACGAGCTATGTCCTGTTTTTTATCTTATATATTTTATTAAATTTATTTGTATGTATTATGTTCGCGAGATAAGATTAATCGATTGACAAACGCGAATAGGGGTCTATGCAGGTACCTACTGTTCTCGAAATTTAAAATTCACTATGTGTTACACAGTAGGTACTAATCGATATAAAATTGGTAGGTACGTACCTACAAAATTACTAATCTGGCTACTACTCGTGATTGTTTGTGATGAACCATAGCAATTATCAGTCTTCACTTGGTCCGGAATATTTTATAATGCTAAAACTGTCTCGGAGTAACACAGTTTTTTTTGTTTGTTATTGATATTGTCTGCCTTTATGCTAAAACTTTTGGGTCGATAATTGTATCGACGATCCTAAATTAATGACGGTAGATATGGAAATGCTTATTTATATACACATCGGAAACCGTTACCAAAGTTTAAGCTCTAAACAATGGCAAGTGGTTTAAACTGGTTCTAATTTTAGATTATCCTAAACCACTTAAATCCCTACCTAGGTGCGGCCTAAATCTTAGTACTTAGGTAGGTACGCGAATAGAACGAAGGATAAGCCCACTCGGTAATTTGTCGCTCATCGTGAAATGTAATACAAGTACACATATAATATGGCTATGATACTTGGTTGTGGTATGTATTTGGAAATCGCCGAAGGTTAACGCAATACATAAATACAGAAAAGTTGTGACGAACCTATTATAACTAAGGAATTCAACTAAAGTTTCACACGATAAATAATTGAATAATACTTAAAAATTGTTATTTGATATACATCGATTAATTAATTAAATATCGTAAGATAACGTTAATATTTTGTCACTAATTCGTTTGACGGTTCACCGCCATCTAACCGGTTTATTTATTTATGTTTCCAGATGAAAATAAGTAGGTAGGTAGGTAGCACTAAAAAAAAAGGGTAGCACTTATTACTAAGCTAGTGAAAATACTATTATATTATAATTCTGGCACAACGAGACGCAGTCACTCAAAAAATTGAAAATCATTTACTTCGTGTATTTAAGAGATACCAAAACACAAAAATTCGTTATTAACGTTACAAGTCTGAATTTTCCAATTCGTTAAAAATAGAGATTTACCTAGTGATGCCATAGGATTTTAAATATTTTTGAAAATATAGAGGTTACATTTGTGCAAATAGGCCTAACTACGACAAAACTGACTATAGACTAAAGAAGTATATTTATTTACATTGATTTGGAAGGAATTTTGTCTTTTTTTGTGATTTGGGATTTAATTTACATATTGAATATAATATTTTTTACGTTTCTTAATACAATTTTAGTTATTCTGTTGATAGTTGAATAATCTTGTTTTACCAAAAAATGATGTTGACAATGTACAAGTTATTTCCAAATGCACATCCCTTTTCATATGTGTAAAACTAGGAAAAATTCTATTAATAAGTTTATATCTAATCGTATAAGCAGTGATAGCCTAGTGGTTGAATCGGGTTTTCTCGGTCGAGGGGTCCGAGGTTCAAACCCCAGGCACGTACCTCTGATATTTCTAAGTTAAGTGCGTATTATAAATTAATTATCACTTGCTATAACGGCGAAGGAAAACATCGTGAGGAAACCTGCACACTTGAGAGTTCTTTGAAAAAAAAAGTTCTCAGTGTGTGAGGTCTACCAATACGCACTTGGCCAGCGCGCTCGCTAAAACTTGAGAGCGAATGGATCAATTTGGTTAATTATGGTTTTGAATTATTTGTGGAAGTCCAGGGAAGGTTTAAAAAATTGAGTATATATGAAATAATGCTAGGAATATAGCAAAAACAACAATTTCGTTTTTCCATACAAACAATTCCTACGTCTGTCAAATAATAATAATGGTGGCGAATATTTTTGGCTATACGAAGTTTGCCGGTTCACCTAGTTTTGGATATATGTATACCCGTTTTCCCTAGGGTGTGCCCCTATTTAACAATTTATTTCATAATGATACACAATATATCTGAATATTAGTTGTTTCATGCTTAACGGTTAAATGGAAAGAACGAAGTAGTGTTAATAAATAAAACAAACAATATCAGTAATAGTACCATAACTTGGTACGTTAGTTAATAGAGTTCATCATCGTAGAGCGGAGCGAACGACCGATTCGATAACCCATTTGTCGCGAAGCCGGCTGTCGGTATTGACGAATGCAGAGCCGTCAGTATGTTGTTCCAGTTCATATTGTTCTGTGTCTTCAGTTGTACCCGAGGAACGAGACCCAATATAGTGCTCATCATAGCTGATGATCTAGTGAGTAAAGATTTCACAGTATTTCTATAATTAATACTTCCTACATGTTATTTGAGTTTATTCGAAATGTTTGTCATAAGGATGATTTTCATTTTCGTTTATAGCATCGCTATAAAAAGTTATGTATAATGTTAATATGTAGTGTATATTATTATATAGTCCAAATGAATGATTTGCCAATATTGTATACAATATTGATTAATTATTCGTTTATTTTTGTTTACGTAATCATTTTTATTAGATACGTTGTTCAATATGCATTTAACCTCATTAATTCAACATAGGTATACATAATATGCTAGAATGTACGTCGTAACAAGGAACGATATCTTTGAATTTAGATTCAACATCCGGCTCCTCAATTTCAAAATTGACTTGCTAATGGGCTAACGGATTTATGTAATGTATTCAAACCATCCAATGTCGCGTCGCTGAGATTTTGTACAAGAAAAATAGAGTTACAAATTTTAAAATATGTGTAAGATTTTTTCCCATTTTGTAATCGAACATGCACTCCACAGTTTTACAAGATAGCGGGTCACTAGAGCCCATGGACGTTTTGTCAAAAAATATTTACATTCAAAGCAATTCATAGAAATATCTATAGTTATATCTGTAGTTTAAGCGTTCAAATCAGGTTTCATATATATAATATAACATTTCTACGGGAGTAACGAAATATTTATAAAAATATTCCTCATCACATTTGGAAATTAAAATAGACCAAATAAATGTCCCTTGTGTCAATTCACAATTAAAATAACAAAATGAGCATTCAATTCAAACCAACAGAGCTCCCGCGTAGCACGTCGAATACGATGTTGTTTGTACCAAAGCCGGCGGCACAGAGTACTTAGTACATACACCGGCAGGGAAGTTAGAAGAGAAAGAGAAAGAGATGTACCTAGATTACGAATTTAATATAGAGATGGATTTTTACCTGCGAAGTGAGTCTGTACCTAGATTGTGATCAAGTTTTTGCATGCGTTGTTTGCATTTCTACCTTCTAATTTTAATAAAAAAATAGTGAAATCCCTTATCCCCAGATTAATATTCAACTGGTCACATATCTGCGTCCTACGTACCAACTCCCTTAAGTCTATAGATACTGGAGTTCTGTGTATGTCACTGAAGGAAATACAACCATTATTACATTATCTCACTAATTCGACCCTTGTCTTTGTTTTGAAAATTACATCAACTGTAAAGAAATTTAATTTGTTAAGATTTCGTAAGCATTCCCAAAAAAACTGGTTTAATTTGCGATGTGGGTTGAGAATTAAACTTCCATTTTTTAAGCTTAGAATACCTATCCCAGATTGTTGCGTAAAAATATGCCTGTTGTTGGTGTTGTTAGTAATAATCTCCAATGAAATATAATTTTACTGCGGCATTAACTTACTGACTGAAATGCGTAAAGGGTCTGCCCTCATATATCAAAGTATCATTGTCTTGAATGAATAGTTTTGTCTGACCGGTTTAAAAAGATTTCGAGTCTGTAGATATGGTGAGATCTCTACGCTGGCTATAGATCATCACTAAAATAATAAATTTACGTCAAACGAATGACTAGTTCACGGCCGGCCGTACGAAGTAGTTCAAGGTTTGCTCATTGATCGGGGTTGTAATAAAAACTGTTTTATTTACAAATTGCATTGAAAAATCTTGCTTAACTATTTATCTCTTACAAATGTTCACACAGTGCAGTTTTATACGACTGAAACGTTTTCTTTGTGATAGAAAATCAATATTTTATGAATTTATGAAGTACTTATGAAGTGAATGAGCAAATCAACCCGAGTTAACCTTATATAAAATTGAAAACAGAAGCGTTGCTACCTCTGGAGATTAAATTGGAACGTCTCTAAATAAAGCAGCAGTAAAACCAGTGTACCATTAAGCATTGGGTTTCTAATTGGTGTTAATTTTACGTCGCAAATAAAAAAGAAATTACTTATGGTGTTGTTCCATTTACTTATGGATAATTTCTATCACCCTTCATGATAATTTCGTAGGGATGGAACGATGTGAGCTTCCATGGCTCGGGGCAGATCCCCACGCCCAACATCGACGCCCTGGCGTTCTCTGGTATCATGTTGCAGAACTACTACGTCGCTTCTATATGCACCCCGTCTAGAGCGGCACTTATGACCGGCAAATATGCCATTCATACAGGTATTAAGTATTCAGTTTATAATGGATTTTATTTTTACCAATCTGTGTTTTACCGATCAGTCTTACTCCGACTGAGTTTGTGTTTGAGTTATAGATATTTGTATATATGTTGTAGTATCCGAGAGGTATACAATACGTATCGATATTAATATCAAATTTTAAATAAAACGCTCCAGTAGATTCGGACCAACTTTGCTGTGATAGACAGACCGAGAAACATGAGTGATCTTATAAAGGTTCTGGTTTTTTGTTTAACTTTCCAAAAATAAATGCTCTAGCTAAATACTAAGTAAAAGTGAATAAATATGTTTACATATTACTAATACTCGTCTATAAAAACAATGCGTGTAGGAATTCTGCTGGAAAGACATAGCGATTTATAAATATTTGTACAACATAATTATTTCTAATTCAGGCATGCAACACTCGGTGCTGTATGGCGCCGAGCCCCGAGGCCTGCCGCTCACCGAGAAGCTGCTGCCACAGTACTTGAAGGAACTAGGGTACCAAACGCATTTAGTCGGGAAGTGGCATCTCGGTAGTTACAAGAGGGACTATTTGGCATTGAACAGAGGGTAAATTAAATTATTTAAAACATCATCGACCCTTAATTGTCTCACTATGTGCGACGGGTTTCTTGCTGAGAACGATAAAAATTTAGGATATTTGAGATCATTACGGCGACCCATTTCGATTTCTTCATTACGTTTTGTTTCATCGTAAAAAGAAGTGATAATTATTCTCTAGTAGGTATTTACATGATTTGAACAATCAGTCGATGTATGTCTAGTGCATATCTTTGGCATACACCGGTAGAGTAGAGCTAATATATTCTGTTTTGGTAGGATTTCAACTATTCTCAACCTGGACTGAACTCGTTACAGGATCCTAACCATATTGATAAATACTTATCGATATTAACATTACTGGTGACGTCAAATGAGTTGCAGGCGTTTTGTTATTTCGATACCTTAAGGATGTAACAAAATATACCTGAATGTTTTATGGTTTCAGTTTCGACACCCACGTCGGGTTTTGGACAGGAAAAATTGATATGTACGACCATACCACACAGGAGAAAGGTTCATGGGGCTTTGACTTCAGACGCGGTGAGATTTCAGGAAAATAATGAATGTCAGCGCCAGTTTTCCTATTTATGCTTTATGTTGTCATCTGTGTGTTCTAGTTAGAACGTTACAACGGTGTGGTAAGGCAAAATCCTTACATAAGGTATTTCAGCTTAATCCTTGTTTTATATTTCCAGTGATATATGTATTATTAAAAGTTATTTTTAGTTCGTCCGTTTATAGGACACAACACTTGAACAGTAACAGTAAATAGAACATATCTTCAAATATATTTTAGAAGTTGAAAATTTATGATAGAGGTAATTGCGGACGAATGAGGTGGGATAAACCCGAACGTCCGCAATTACCTACTTTAAAAATATAACTTTCGGATAAATATAATATTACACCTACCTCCTGATTTATATAGACCATTTTATTAATTTACACCTACATATTATTTTTATTTTAGATTAATGTCAATCAAAACAAATACAGGAATATAGGTACAATTCAAGTACTGAATTCGTCTATACGGACATGAAATAAAGGAAAAAAAATATTACTTTCAATTTTATGTTTTTATAGTTAATAGTTCTCCATTATAATTATCGAATTATATTTGATATTTCAGGGTACCAAGTGGCACATGACTTGTTTGGTGTTTATGCTACAGATATATTCACCGACGAGTCAATCAAGGTAAAAACGGACTATCAATTACTGGTTCAATTTAATCATGTTATACCAGGTTCCACTAGGTTCCACTTCTAGGCACGGACCTCCTTTCAGAATAAGAAAGGTTAAGTGATTGTCCATCACGCTAGTTAAATTCGGATCGGTAGACTTCTCGTACGTTAAAGCACGTGACAAATAATTTGTAATAAGCACACGACTCGGAAAAACGATAAGTGCAAGCGTAGGTGGGCAGCAGCTAGCCCCTCGCTGACGGCGCGGTCCTTGGCGCAGATCATCAAGGCGCACGAGCGCGGCCGGCCGCTGTTCCTGACGCTGGCGCACGCGGCCGTGCACTCCGGCAACGCCTACGCGCCGCTGCGCGCGCCCGACGCGCTCGTCGCCAACTTCTCCGCGCTCGGCGCCCGCCCGCGACAGAAGTACGCGGGTCAGTCCTCGTCTAACGATCGTTTTTTTTGTGCCCAGACAAAATGGAAAGGGTTGGAACATGGGGCTTTAATCGATCGAAACTGATGTCGCTTCTTAAATAACTCGAGTTAATCGAATCGCAGCGGCGGTAGGTGATCCCTGCCGCCCGTAGGCGACTGTCCCCGACTTCGTGTAGCACAGGGTTTCTCGGCGAACATTACGACTAAATCATCAGTTTCTTGTTTAATCTGCATTTCATTGCTTAAGACTTTTGTCAAAGTGTAAATTAAGCGAGCGGCGTTCAAATTTGCAAAATGCATTAGCATTTATCAAAGACCCTTCATATCCATATACCATTTTAAATCGGATTTATTTTAATGCATTTTTATTTGGACTTAAAAAATAACAATATTAAGTGCAATAAAAAATAATATTTGATTATTTTGTTTACAGGCAAATGTCAACACTGATTTTGAAGCGATTTAAAAAAAGTTGCGTTGGTTATTTACTGGAAGTAATTAAAAAAAAACTGCAGGTTCTTATAGAGAATTTCGTTCGACTAGCCCTAACGGATCAAGTAAAATATATTTATACTTCAATTTTCATAGGGCCAAAACTTTGCTTTAAGATAGATACTATAAAGGTCAAGCCTATTTGTACAAGCCGACGCTACGTTAGCCAGTAGAATAACAAGATTCGAAAAAACGGACATGATTCGAATGAAAGGTGTACAAAATATAGACGTTTTTAGTTTTTTAAGTAACCTTTCAAAAGGGGCTCCATTAACATAGGCTATATGTTTTTGTACAACTTTGTTTCACTTAAGTTTATTTAGACCTGATTTAGTTAATACCGTAATTCATCAAGGTGTGTTCACCATTGTACAGCAACTTTTTGCAGTAAGTAGTATAGTAATAGCCTAAGACAACTTACAAATGGTCAGTCTACAAACCTTCCAAGGTCAATCTCGTCGATGATATGTAAGACAATCCTTGGCTGGAACGGAATTTGAAATATGCATTCTTAGCACGGTTCGAGTTTTAAAAAGTTACAATAGATTCTCCACTATAACTTTTATCACCAGCGTTAATTTAAGTATTGGATCACTTAACAATCAGATATTCCGGTAAAATACCACTGGTATTCGACTTACATGAAATATTGGAGAAAGACAAAGTGCCAATACGCCTCCACATTTATCTCTTATACTACAATTTGATGGACTATAGTGCTTCATGAGGCGATTCTAAAAAAACTATTTCAATATCTTTTTCCATGGCGATAGATTTGCCACGAAGAGTTCATTGCTTGACAGAACTTACCATAATAACTTTTGAGGCTATTAAAGAAACATAAGTGAAAAAAAGATATAGGCTATGCATTGGAGATAAGGGAGCCCATTCTTAAAATTTGCTTTTAAATAGTAAAAAAATCTAAGTTTTGCGAGTTTTTCAATCGATTCATGTCCGTTTTTTCGTATCTCGTTATTCTACTAGCTAGCGTAGCGTAGGCTAATAAAAAGAAGCTAGTTTTTGTAGTATCTGTCTTCAAGTAAAGTTAATGATTTTTGGACTTTGGACTATTGGTCGGGATAGTTTAACATAATTCCATAGGACTATCCGAATGAAATTTGCTGCGTCAATTCTCTATAAATACCAGCAGTTTTTAAAATCATTTTAAAATAAAATGCAGCGAAGATTTTTATTTGAATCGCTTCAAAGTCGTTGTTCACATTTTCTCTTCGGAAAAAATAATCAAATAAGTCCAATTTAAAATGGGTATAAGTACATGAAAGGCCTACTATTCGTCTACTTTGAAGAAAAAATCGTGGTCGTAACCCTAACAGTTTGGCGGAATCTTTGTACTTAAAACTAAAAGTTAGGTTTCCTAAAAAAATAGTAAAACGCAAATAACATTGGAACAACTGAAAATCGACTAACATACACGGGGTTAGGTCGATAAGTTTTGAAGTCTTCTACCTCCCTGCCACCGTTATCGTTTAGTGTGTAGGTAATGATCTTTTTATTGATTTAATGTATTTTATGCATTATTTTTTTTAAATATTAGCATTCTGCATTTTGTTCTCTATATAAAGTATAATTGTGCCAAATTTTATATTCCTCCGTCCGCACAATTTTAGTAAAAAGGGGTACAAAGTTTTTGCTTCACATATTAATATATAGATATATTACTTATGTACAAATTACAATTGCAGAAATAATTTATTCATCAATACTTTAATTAAAATTACAGCTGTTCTCACAAAATTGGACGAGTCTGTAGGCAAAGTGGTAGAGGCGCTACAAGATGAAGGAATGCTGCAAAACACCATAATAGTGTTCACTACAGACAACGGCGGACCCGCTGCCGGCTTCAACGATAACGCCGCATCGAACTTTCCTTTGAGAGGTGTGAGTATTCTATTAGTTTTAACAAATTCTCTGTCATCTAATGGTAAACCGTCATTGTCGCCCATGGGCTTTTATAACCAACTCCGAGAGATAATATATATGAGATCGACCACAGATATTTACATCATTGTCCTTGGTAGAATAAGTCGAAGTGTCCTATGTGGCTCGTGAGGCTTTTGCCGCCCGGAAACAAAGTTTTCGCGGATGTCTATACTAGCGGATGGAGGAGTGGCAGATTTAGCATATTTAAAATTCACAGTAAAGAAGGTGTGCTAAAGATAATATTTATACATATATTACCATGGCCAAATATTTAGCGACAGTACTCAGATTTATGTATTTTTTAGTTTAAAATGAGCTTATGAGAAAATTATCTTATTTTTACATGATCGTTTTGTTGGATATTATTGTTTGCATCATTACATTTGTTTAGACGAATGACAACACTGGAATTAATCGCGAATTTTACGCAAGTGAAGCTAATTTTCAATTGCTTGACATTTGTTGAAAATTGCTTGTGTAGAAAGATAATTAAACTGTTGTGTGATTATTTTTCCATTTACTTTTCTCTCTCATATAATTAATACTGAAGTATCATTTCTCTTTGCTCTACATTTCCGAATAGTAGAGGAACCCAAGATGCTAAACGGGGATTTACTCGAGCGTCATGGAGACCTATTACATTGTCTTACAAGCTTGGATGATAATAAGATAAAAATGTTATATAATGTATATCTTTTCATCGGTGGGGTGAGCGGCTATAGGTCTTCAAAGATGTTAATAAACGTTGCATAGACATACTCGAGCGCGTCAGATATTGATGGCATACATGTCCTACGTGTTTTTAATAATGTATATCTGATCGTTTGCGTGGTGGGGGTGGTCGTACGTAAAGCATAAAAAAAATTAACGAGCGCGGCAGATTTTTTAAGAGGATGTTAAGTGAACCAAAAAGAAGTTCTAATTTAATAATCTGACGATTTGTATGTGACGTGTCTCAAAGTTAGTCGTCAACAGATTAAAAATTAAAATTGACGAAAACTAGACCTTGGAAGCAGACTATAAGGAAAAAGGCGACCACTTGATGTACCGACCATAAGAGATATCTGAGTCGAAAATTTATAAGAAAAGCATTGCAAATCTGACTACGGAATATAAGTTTTCGAAAGGATTGTCCGGAGGCTGTTACCTGAGGAGAACTTGATTGGTCGACGGCTCACCCAAAAGTCACATCTCACCGAGGCCATGAGAAAGAATAGACTGTAATAGGAGCGACGACATAGACATGATTGTTGATGACTGTTGTACAATGCTTTTCGTGCTATTTGTAATACTTTACAGGTATGCTTTTCCGACAAGTCTACATTTCAGATTTCCATCCGGAGAAATCCATCCGGACTGCTTTGTGGAGGGAGTTAAATAGCCTGCCAGATTTATGTGAGTTTCATAGAGTGTGGTTTGTGATGTCAACGAAGGGTACAGGGCACCTGTACGTACGTCATAGAAGGGACCAAACAGCAAATTCACTACAAGTATATGCTAGAAAATCAGCCACTGCAAAACTAAGCTTCTCCGAAGACCAAAAGTACATTTTTATGCATGACTTGGCACCTTGTTACAAAGCCAGAAGAGTTAATGCATTTATTTGCCGAAAAAACGCGACTGTTTTGCCCTGGCCGGAGAACTTACCAGACATGAACCCTTTAGGGAACATGTAGAATCTTATCAAAAGAGAAATTGCAAAACGAATGATCAATACCAATCATCAGTTGATCAGAACCTCCAAAAGAATGGCATCACAACACCAAACCCCAGCGAAACGGCAAATTAAGCTGAGAACGCATGCCCCGAAGCATATAACGTTAGTCCCGCTAAAACTCGAGAACGGCTGAACCGATTTGGCTTATTTTAGTTTTGAATTATTTGTAGAAGTCCAGGGAAGGTTTAAAAGGTGAGTGAATATAAAAAATGCTAGGAATATTGTAAAAACAACAATTTTGTTCTCTCATACAAATAGTTTGTACGTCTGTCAAATATAGGTGGCGTTCAGAATATAGTTATTTAACTTTGACACGTTATTTAATTATAAGGCGATAAGAAGTTTGCTGGTAAGCTTGGTGGTGGTGGCTTCAAGTAATAAATAGTTATTCATATCAACGTAATTAAAAAATAGCTGTAGGCCTGGCAATCAATTATTTGTTAAGAAATTGTAGTTAAAATCGAAAGTACTATAATTTTAGTACTGTCCCTAATAATTTGGCCACCTACTGTAAATTAAATATCATAAAACAGTTATTGTTCGCGTTACAATGTCAATAATAATAGATGGCCATGTTAAGTTGTAGGGAGAGGTCCATGTAACTGAAATACCTGTAGGTAAAGAACACATTATGGGAAGGAGGGGTGCGGGGCGTGGGCGTGGTGTGGAGCGCGCGGCTGGCGCGGCCGGCGCGGGCGGCGGCGCAGCGCATGCACGTGGCGGACTGGCTGCCCACGCTGCTGCGGGCGGCGGGCGGCGACCCCGGGTAACGTGGCAGGGCGGGCGTGCGGGGGTGCGGGGTGGCTGCCCACGCTGCTGCGGGCGGCGGGCGGCGGGAATGGGGCACGTGGGGCGTTGGGTGGGCGGGG
>DWRA01001429.1:0-17135 GCA_018250295.1 Spathilepia clonius
GTGTTAAGCGCTGCTGTGTTCTGGTTTGAAGGGTGTGGTAAGGGAGATAACCTTAACGAGGCATTCCAACTTAGTCCACAGGGGTGGCAACGCATCTGTGGTCGACTTCAGTTGGGATGCTGGTCTTATCTGGGGTGTATCATAAATGTCCATAGGCGGCAGTTACCACTTACCATCAGGTAGATCTGCATGCTCGTTTGCTACTCCATCACATAAAAAACCACACTAGTAACTAGCACGACGCCAAAGACCACTCCACAAGCGCTCGTCTGCCCGATTCATTTTTATATGAAAAAATCCAAAGTACAGTTGGCACTCAACGCCCGGCGGTGTTACGGCTAAATGTCGAGCCACTCCGTCGTGTGCACGAGGGCCCTTCACTCCCTTCGACTGCACTCATACCTCCCCCTTTAACTGAGAGAGCTAAAATACAAAACGTATTTGAATATCGATTGTTACTAGTTACACTACAGTGACTAGTGAGTAGAGGGATGAGCGGATTTCTCGGGTCATAGTTTTATTAACTTACTATTTTAATTTCACCAAAAACTAGAAATATTTTAATCAATGTACTCTTCATAGAACTCTTTTTTAATGCTTAGCTTAAAAGGCTAAAGAGACTATTTCTGGACCCTTTCAATAATGATGTGGTAGAATCTTTCATACTTCAACTCCACAGGCACCACCACTCCTATTCCTGCCTTATAGCAGCAGTAGCAATGGCTGCTGCGTTCTGGTTTGAAGAGTATGATGAGGACATCACGTAGTCCTTAGGTATGTCTCCAATCCTCTCAAAGTTTTCTTATATAACATAGAAAGCAAACGAGCATACAATCCACCTGATGGTAAGTGCCCACTACCGCCTATTGCCAGCTGTGACCAACTTCAGATAAGATTAGAGTCCTACCTGATGTCGGCCATAGATACATTGCTACCCCTGAGGATTAAGTTGGAAGGTCACGGATAAGTCTGTCTCTCTTACTAAACCGTTTCGACCAGAATTCAGAAGTGCTCAATATTGATGTAATTAAGTAAAATAGGGGTCACGGTGGTGCCGTTGAAGTGGTACCACAAACTGCTACAGATATTAACTACATCCAGGTGTGCTATATACTCGTTTGCAACTTTTTTTTATATGATGAAGTAGCAAACGAGCATGCAGTCCACCTGATGGTAAGTGACAACTGACGCCCATGGACATTTGTGATCCACCCCGGATGAGACCAGAATCTCAACTGAAGTCTTGAGGATTTAGTTGGAATGCCTCGTTATGTTTATCTCCCTTACCATATCCTTCAAACCAGAACACAGCAGCGCTTAACACTGCTGTCATTAGGCAGAAATAAGTGTGCCGGCGGAACAGTCAGTTCCGCCGTGACCACGATCCATGCAACTGGGTGGAAATATTGGCAATTAAAAAATCAAAACATCGTATCGTGAGTACCCGTTACATAACAAAATGTACCTTTAAACTACTTCTATAATATAAAAAAATATAAACATATATACGTCAAATGTTCAAGATAGCAATCACAGAGCATTGTTTGGGGGAGATTGCTGTCAAACACAAAATGGTTTAAAAATTGAATTTGTGCTACAAATTGTGTCACTTCAAAGCACCCTTACAAAAGTCATACATTAAAATCAAAATAAAAAGAAAAAGTTTACTTCCGGCTGTTAATTAGTTTACACGGTTGGGGTCGTCGATTCTATCCAAAGAGCTATATATGTAATAGACATGTCAGATCGGTAAATGTCACGGTAATAGACATTTACCGGTCTGACACGCGATGGGTTCCAGGATCGATTCCCGGCCATCTAAATTATGAATTTAGATTTAGTTTGTGTATTCGTCTTTGTGTGTGTCCCTGACAACCACGACACAGGGAAGCCTAGTATGTGGGGCTTTGTATAGAAAGCGTCTTTTTTAAATGTGACTTTCGATTAGCGCGAGCAGTTTAACTGCACTATACTATATAGCTTTAAAAATTATTGATAGCTACAGTAACTTAGCAATGGTTTCTCTTTTGAACAAATTATGTACTAGCAGAAACTCGCAGGCTGTCTGTACATATTATGTTCTGTATGTATCTATTATGTATAACGGGTGGTTTATGTTATCCAGAATGTAATAAACAGATAATACTCAAATACTTATGTATAGCATACCTACATACATTTTGTATAAAGTTTTATGGTAATAGGCAAAATATGTCGGAATCAATAAAAATTAAACAAAAAAAACAACAACAAACTGTTATAAACAGTAGCGAAGCGTGACGGAGACTGAATTTGTCGCCCTCTATATCAGCATACAGTAAACGAAACAATGATTGTTATTGCTTTTAAACATGTCCTGCCCTTTATAGACGGAAAAAGGTCTTATGCCGCCCCTTAAACGTGCTGCCTAGTGCCATGGTCCCATCTACTCGTCCCTCCTCCCACACAACGGGCACTGGGTGTACGAGCCCTCCCTAATACCCTCAAAAGTACCAAACGACGCCGGCATGTCTACAACATACATAGATCTGTGGTTTTATCACAGCTTTGGTTAAAAATAGATTCAGTTCAGTAGGGAAGAAATGAGGGGTTTGAAAGGTGTAATTGGGGAAATGTGCTTCGAAAAAAGCTCCCATTTGTCTATTAGTGACATGGGTTGCTATGGTATACTGAAAAATGTAAAAATAACCGTCCATACACCCAAATAAATACTGAAATATAACTGAAGCTCCTGTAACGTTTAAAGGTATTAGAACCATTTGTGGTTCGGGCGTCCGTAGGCATCACTGTCACACCTGTTCCTCTCTAATAACAAGTGGTAAGGGGGACATACTAATCCAAGGCATTCCAAGTTAGTCCTCAGGGATAGCAAAGCATCTGTGATTGCCGTTATAAAAAATATAGCAACAGCGAAAATCCTAATAGGGTTAAGAGTGAAGTTTTTCATATGAGATTCTGCACACGCCTTCGGCTGCACCCAACACAAGTTTAGAATTTTAAGTACTAACTTTCGGTATATTCGGGATAAAAATCTGTCTAGCCGTAAGATTATCTAGTACAGAGGTCTAAAAAATATTTTTTATGTTTTTTGTCAACGTCCACTAAATAATATCAGATATGACTTCGAAAAGGCCAATTATTATGAAATGTCATACAGTGACTTATTGTATGCAAGTATGAATACATTGCTGTCCATTCGCTATAGTTAATCCCTTAGTAGCCTCCATCACCCACATTATTAGATTTTATTTTATTGTATTGAGGTAGCAAAGAAACATGCAGCACACCTGGTGATAAGTGGACACTGCCGTCCACGGTCATCCGTAATTAGCCCCAGATAATACTAGAGTTCCACCGGAGGTCGCCCACAAATGCGTTGCTACCCCTGAGGACTAAGTTGGAACGCCGCTTATAAGTAAGTCACCCTTACCACACCCTACAAACCAGAATACAGCAGCGCTTAACACGTTTGTTATGACGGTGCTGCCGTAGTGGAACTGCAAGAGATTCTACCACCTTCACACTACATTTCCTGGTAACGTAAGATACTATTTACTTGGCTATTAAATTAACTACCAAATAGTCTGCGATGTACGTTTGGGACAGCGTTGAGCTCGTTTACACGGTCCGAGCAAATCCTTAAAGCTTCGTCTCACAATTTAATACGATTACTTAGAGGTTTAGTGAAATTGTCTCATTTCGTACAAATTTCTGAAAGAACTAGAACATGAGTAGTAGTATTATTGCGACGACAAATAAAGTTTCTCAGTTCACAATATGTCTTTAATAAGGGTGAAGTAGCATGCTCATTTGCTCATTTATATGATGGTAAATGACTCGGTAAATATCACAATAGCGTGCTTTACCAATCTTACGATCAATGCACACATGAGAACGACGTCGCTCCAACGGCTTAAGTATTATCCGCTTCATACAAATCTACATAAGTATACATAACAGGCAACGGTTTTAAGACGTTCATGACATCCACCGCGCCTGTCCTCCTGTCGATACGTGCATGAGAGCTGACGGATATCTCTTAGTATCGCATCTGCTCACCATTGGCAGACCCCGGAGAGACCATAGACTCGCTCTACATGTAATAATTACTCTCAACTAAATATTCTTGTCCGTCCATGGAGCAAGATTAACGTCATAATTATCCAAGATTGACCCCAGATACGTAGTAAATCATTATAGTTTAGCTGGAATGCCTACTGTAAGTATTTCTCCTTTACCAGATACTTCAAATGTCTGGAACTGTCTTGTTTTGAAGGTCGTAGAAGCCGCTCTTCGACTGCAAAGGTACTATCTCCACAACTATTCCTGCCTTATTCAACTTAGTTGTAGTGCTAGCAACGTATCTGAGCTCGACTTCAGGTAGGACTTAAATTTTATCTGGGGTTGAGTACAGAAGTCCACTGTTCATCAGATCGACTGCATGCTCGTTTACCATTTCTATATTATAAAAAAGGCGAACCACGAAAGATGGTAGATACCTTTAAATATAATATATGTTGTAGCTTTGTTTCTTACCTTTATTTAACAGTAATTCATAATGAATTAGCAACAGAAATCGTTCAAGGCTGTCGTTAGGTGAAATTCACACCGTTCGCTATTTCTTACACAAAAACCGCGTTACCTTGGAACAAAGCTCTGTTACCCCGCCAGCCCTAACCAAACTTGCCTATAGCGATCAAAATAATAGGACTGCGGCGTGTTCGTCGCTAGGGGCGACTTGTTTGCGCGTTACACTGTTACACCGTGTTACGTGGAACTAAGGCCACGTTCTCATGCAGATTTTAAAAAACGCTGGTATTTAATTGTAAGTAAACGTTGGAAGTAAACGCTATACAACAGCGTATTGATGTGAAGCACTTATAATGATCTCTGGTTATTAGACCTTACGTGGCACTATGCATACTGTATAGACATTGAAAGAGACTAACTTAAACGCGCCAGATTTGAAGACGCCATATTGAGTAGTATTTCCTTCAGATGTCACAGAACTTAAAATACAAATACGAAAATAGGACACTGTGCGTGATTATAATGTATGCGAAACTGCAACCGAATGCGCCATAAAAGTTTCGTATAGTTTCGATTATCGGCGCAGTCCAAATGAGACACAGAGTATTCGCGCGTGTTAGATTTCTTTAGTTATCTAAAATTCTCTTTAAATTATCTAAATGCTAGAATATGTTTCTGGAACTATCCGAAAGTATTGAATAATTCGAAATAATTCCATATCCGTTATAATTTCCGGAATCGGTATAACGTTTTCATATAACTATATACACTTATTTCTGCCTAATATCAGCAGTGTTAAGCGCTGTTGTGTTCTGGTTTGAAGGGTGTGGTAAGGGAGATAAACTTAACGAGGCATTCCAACTTAGTCCTCAGGGGTAGCATACGTGGCATAGCAACGCATCTGTGGTCACTTCAGTAGGAATTCTGGTCTTATCTGGGGTGGATCACAAATGTCCATGGGCGGCAGATGCCACTTACCATCAGGTAGACTGCATGCTCGTTTGCTACTCACCATATAAAAAAATCTATTTTCGTATCCGGAATCAAAGTTTCATAGTCATAACATCCCGAGTAGGATCTCGTTTTCAATGGGACTTAGAACGTTCCAATAGTATACCGTCCTAATTTAAACATCTGTGTAATTACACCGAACACACACGATTTTTTCGTAAGCGAACACTGTAATCCGAGAAAAGCGTTTTTTTATAAACTTCGCAGTCGTTCATGCGAATGACACCTAATCTTATCTTTGCTGTCACAATGCGGTGCCTACCTTGCTATTGTGATAAAGGGTAATATACCTTCTAAACCTTTCTGAATTTGCTTTCCTTATCTATGTGTTTGTAGCCGGTGATGGTCCGCAGATTTTCCCTACTATTATGTTCGAGCATTTCTCTTGTAATTTGACGGGTATTTAAATATTGGTGTTCAAATTCAAATTCAGAGAAATTTATTCAAACTAAACTAGAATTCCTTTTAACGAGTTCCTTTTGAATCCCTTTCAAGTAACCATTTAAAAATATTTTCCATTATTTTGGTAGTGATTACTGTTTCCCTTATTAGTTAGTATAATTTTGTGGATAGAAGTGGTTTTAAGGACAAATTTAGAATTTCATAATAAATCGTTCTCAACAAAAGTGTTTTATTAAGGACATTCTTAAAGATTTTATTTTGGTCTTTTCTCTAGGAATTTCTTATTATTTTAATCTTTTTAACTGTCGTCTACCTCTTCAGTCCATTAATCTTTCACTGCTGGGTGCTGGTCTCCTCTCAAAGTGCGAGGGTTTTAGGCCATAGTTTACCCACCCTAGCCAAGTACGTATTTCTGTACTTTACGTGTCTATGAGAACTATTTGTAAAGAACGATGTTTTCCTTTACTGTTCATCTAGTGATAATTAATTTCTAATACATAAATAATATTGGAACATCAGAAATGCGTGTCTGGGATGGTAACTTTAGAAACCCGGATTACTTGGTCGAGTTTTAACCACTAGTAATTTACTGTCTTTTACACTGTATCGTAGACTGAATCTGGATTAATATTTCTACCTTTCCTTGCAAATTGCAGTCTATCAGAATCAAATTCAATGTTTCAGAAACATTCATCAATCCATATAATTTAATTATGTTGGATGAATACTTCACAATTTTCCGTCAGGTAACAAACTGGAGAGGATCTTAATTTCGTCTTCGTAACAAGACGTACCTTTGGGACGTTTACCCCCGCCTTATTTACTGCTTGTTGTGAAACGTAAAATTGAATCTGCTTTATAATAACTTTGCCCTTTGATCGTTCCTCCCTAATTTAGAATCAAGTTGCCAAGTTGAATTCAGAATTTGTTCAGAAATCATTACACACGTCTTCGTCGACGTTTATATGAGTTTATATTTTCTTCTCCGCGTACAACTTCGTATGTGGTTTTCAATTTGTATGCACAAATTCTAAATATTTTTCGGTTAAACAATTATGTTGCTTTCCAAAATATTTTCTACACTTAGAAGAAAATCTGTTAAGATTAAAATTAGTCGTTTATAAGACTACCAGTTACTAACAAATACCATCACGTTATAATTAAATCATGAATGTAGTCAACCAGGTAATATCAATATATTGCTCAAACAATATAATCAAATATTTCATTAAAGTTCTAACAAAGCTCATAGTACTTAATCATACCGGAGTACTCGTCCATTTACAAAGCGATGCTTCTTTGAAACAAACTCGATAGATTCAGGAGCTTAAAGTTATTAATGAACAAAAGGCCTTGATTAACTCATTTTCTTTCTTGATGTTCCAGAAACTCGAAACACTTGAAGCGGAGTTTTTACTGGAGTTGCTTCAAAGTAATTATTACCATTAGGCTCTTCTCCTCACAGATCAAAGGCATCTTAATGAACGAAATCGATGGACGTTGCTTTTAATGTTTGTGCATTTGTTACTCTAAGAAAATTGTACAGAAATATGTATTTTATCAAGTTTTCTATAACATTTCTTTTACAAATGGCAGATCGTGATTTTAGTTTATATTAGTTTATTGTACTAATATAAAGATATAACTACAATATTCCAACATTTTTAGAATCTCTTCCTTGTCGATTTTCCTGATCTAAGCCATACCATCTTTAACACGATAAGTCTGATTAGATTTCCTTCAGGAAGACATAATAATATTTTCTTTCTTTCACAGGCTTCCTTTCCATCTTCTCTGAGCGGAGTAGCTCAGAGCGATCTCCTGCCCCCCTCGATGCCGTCGAGCTACTTCGCGATGCACCGCTCTATCCCCCTCTGCAAGACTCTTTAGACTCACCCTACGAAGATGATGTTAATCCTAAAATCCCCTTAGACGAATCACCCAAAGAATCGATCAAAGACGATACTAGAAATGTAGACCTAAACTCTTACGATGACCCTGAAACTAGCATAGAAGATAACAATCTCCTAGTGACACCAGAAGAATTTATCGCAGGAAAAAATGGTTATTACGCTGAAAGCAACTTAGACTCGACAGGTACAAATGAGAAGGGAAACTTAGAGGCTGAAAGTAGCGACGTTTTAGAAACGCCAGAGGAACCTATTTATGTAGAAAGTAATGACGTTGGAGTGGAATCTTTATTAGATACGGACGTTTTGGAGAGTAATATTGATCAACAGCCGTCGAGTATTAATTCGGACAATGGATTTATATTCGCTTCAGGATCTAACGTAGACATTTTAATGAACGATGAAGCTAGAGTAGAGACAGAAGGTGATATTGTTCTAACTCCTGAACAAGAGATTGAAACTTTCGTAACTGAGTCTATTGCTGAAGAAGCTCTTCAAGGCCAAGATCCCGGTCTGCCGCTAACTGTAGCTGAAAACGATGATGAAGTGGAGAGAAAAAAACGCAGCAGTAACCAAGAACGGGATAAGAATCCAAAGGTGATAATTGTTTTACTCTTACAAATTAATTACATCAAAATAATAAACGCTATCTAACACACACAACACTGGGATAATTTAATTGGTGTGGTCTACATATAAAAGTTCTTTTTACAATGATTTCCTGTGTTTTTATGGTCAATGTCTATTGTCACTAGCTTATGACTCTTTATCATTTTGAAAGTTTATTATTTTCCTTAAATTATCCTAAAATTCGTAACTACTGAAATTGATTTCATCAAGTTTCTAAAACTATATAAAATATTATACGAATACTTATTGCTCCTAAATTATCGATATTGGTTCGATATGGTAAAATTATCTGGAACAATTCGTATACACTTACAAAATGATTCCACCAGCCGTCTCGCCGTGTTAAGACCGGCGATACGATCCTGAACATTCGCGGTGCGGTGCGGGACGCTATCGGCGACGCGGGCGCGGCACCCGGCCCGCGCGCCTCGTCCCGCGTCGACGCCTTCGTCATCAGACCCTCGCCTGTACTGCGCGACGAGCCTAGAGACCAGCTACGGGATGACAGGAGTCAGATTGCGGCTACTGTTCCTCAGGTAACATTGAAAGTTAGCCATTTGGCTGCGTTTGTATCAGCGCCATACTGATTCTACTATTTCTATCTCATACGACGGACACGGAAACGAAGAAAAATACACTTTTTTATAAGATTGAAGTATCAAACGAGTTAGCAGTGCACGTGATAGTAAGTGATGACTGCTGTCTATGGATATCTGTGGTCAACATACATATAGAACATATGTTCTACCTGAAGTCGATCATAGATGAATTGCCACTCCTGAGAACTAAGATGGTAGTTCCTTCTGTAAGTCAGCTGATATCCACACCCTTTCATCGAAACGCAGAATTGCTTCACACTACAAATAAATTCTCGTGTAAACCTTTCTGGCTCTACAAACTTTAAAACATAGTTACATGATTGCAACTTAGCCTTCAGGGATATCCACGCGTTTGGGGCCGACCTCAAGTAGGATACTAATCGTATTAGGAGTAAATTACAGATGTTCTAGAGAAAACTTAATACAGACGTATTAAGTTTTCATACGTATACAGTATTAAGAGAAAACTTAATACTGTATTCAAAGTGTTGAAACGACTCATATTATTTACCTTACTATATTCAGAACTTCTCTACTCTAAAGAGAAAAACAGTTGTGGTGATACCTCCGTACTAGAATTACAATAACTTCAAACTATTGCTTTTAATGCTAACCATTTCAACAGCATAATTACCATTTTCCGCAATTATCCCTATAAATTACAACATAAACCTCTTCAGAAAGTCTACAATTATTTCTGATTTAAATTAACCGCACTGCTAGTTATATAGTTTGTCGCAACCCACGAAAACCGAGTGCTAATTAATAATGTACTTCATGATGACAACTTACGAGGGGTGCTTCAAGTTTAATTTATTAGCTACAAGAATAATATTTTGAGAGCGGTGAAAGCTAATCATTAGGCTTAGAAATCTGGCTTCTTGTCCTTGTAGAATAATTATTAATTGAAATAAATTGTCAATTGAAAATAAACGATAGGAAGAATTCTCTAACATTTTTTCTTCCCGATTTGCTCATGGAACTATTCACGGAATACTATCGTTCAATTGCTAAGCAGGAGTTTCCTCTTCACCGTTAGTGACGCGATAAATTAATTGAAAGAGGCGAACCATGCCCGTAGTTGAATCCGGAACTACAGAGTCGATTTTCGACAATATCCAAATTATATTACTAGTCCCCATATAATTCTCATGGATAGCAACACATTTGAAAAGGTCAATAACCAAGTTCAAATTTCCAAGTAAATCTCGCATCTAGATATTAAATTTATGATCAATCCATTAAGCAGAGGAAGTAAACCCACACAGACAATCATATTTCTCTCTGTAATTTGATAACCATTAATCTTTCTTTCAGAGAAACATTTCCTGCAATAATTTTAAACTTTTTGGATCCCCTCCAAACGAGAGCGCTTCACTCAAGGGTCCTCGGTACTGAAAATGAGGTTTAAAGTTTACACTCATAATTTAAAAGCTTTGTGCTTTTTCAGAAATTAAAGTGTGATTGTTTCGGATTAAATAATTATTGTAAAGTTATATTGCTGTATTGTAAAATTTGTTATGACAATCTGAAATATGGTTGGGTGGCTATGATTTTGATTTTATTTTTAATTAAAAATGAGGTAATACCTATTCGGTTTCAAAAGCAGTTTGAGTCTTGTTAAAGACCTTTGTCAGTATTCATTGTAAAAGAAAAATTGACATATGATTTGCCGGGATTACCAACTTTGCGAGTTGTGCATTCTTGTTGAATAATTATATTGTTCAATTAATAAATTGCAATAACTACGTTATTTCCATTGTGTTACATGTATCTTTTATGATTTTTTTCTAAAGAGCTGAAAATATTAAAAACAACTTTTACATGCCCTTGTTTATTAATGTCCGCTGGACCATCCAATCTTCTATTAAATGCACCAGTAATAATATTACATGTTACTATAATGCACGCTGACGATGGATTCTTTCGGATATAGCGCTACAAAATTCTAGAGATTTACTTTGTTTCCATCAGCCTGTAAAGCTGGAGAAAGAACTGCTTGTGGAAGCGCACGCGCACGCTCGCATCCCTTGCGACTTGGTCAACGTCACTAATCTTCGCTGGTACAAGGATAACGAGGTAATTACATGGTTTGCTGTCATCCCTACCTATTTTCATCTATATCATGTCCTTTATCTTGTGTTCATCCATATCTTGTTCTCCTAGTTGGTTTGCATCATTGGCTGTAAGTGAGGAAATCATTATCCTGCCTTCGCTCACACTCGGGATCAGTTTCCAGGAAAAAAACAGCTTTTATAAACTTTTACAAGTTTCTTCTATTGGTTCAGCTGTTCTTAACACTTACGGACATTCGTAATTTAAAGAGTCTTTTTTGTCAATTTGTTTCAATATAGATATAAATTTTATGGCATTGTTGACTTTAAATATTTTTATAACAGCAAATAAGTCTAGCGACTTCTCCTGGTGGCGAGTCAACATGGCGTGATGGAGATGCGGTGGAGATAGGGCGTGCGTCGCGCGGTCACGCGGCGCGCTGGAGGTGCGCCGGCCGCGACCGCTCGGGCCGCACTGTCACCGGGGAGCCCACACGGCTGCTTATATATGGTAACTCATTAATACAATACATTTTAACTTTGGTATCCCTACGAAGGATTTGCAACAAAAAATCAGATATCGATTACAAACTTGTACACTTCACTGTAGTTAAATACCTATGACAATCACGGTGTCGGAGTTGTTGTACATGTAGGATGCTATTGAAGGGTTTGGCTTAGAGTAGCAGTGTAGCGCTACTGTATTTTGTTCGGTTTGAAGAATTGATTAGGCAGAAACATTTACATAAGGTGTAACAACATAGCCCTCCGGTGATGCAAGGTAAGTGCTATAGTGATTCCCATTTGAGGTTGATTACTATTGATGGAGTCTATTAACTGTTCTATTTTACTTCTTCCTACTAATTTTACTCGACTTATTACTCATAAAGTAATTAGACTCATAAAGTAATATTTCTTTAGAGAATCCTGAGCCTAATTTCCATCATTATTCTTTATTACTCCATCATCTTCTAACATATATAACGATATAAGCAATGTAACATAATGTTGTCGTATACAGAGCCGGTGCGCTCGGTGTACCTGGCGGTGGACGGGCGGCGGCTGGACGCGGGCAACACGTGGGTGCCCGTGCGGGACAAGACCGTGCTCGAAGTGCGCTGCGTCGCTGAAGGTATGGTCAACATCCACTTAATTATCATCATCGTTAACGTCATTATCTTCGATAAAATCGATGGTGACATTATTAGTAATTTTTTGTATGATTTTCTAAATTCTGGGATTGCTGAATGTGCTCTTTCAATAAAGATTAAGATATTCCAGAAACCACGATCAATTATTTTTTGTTTATGAATTTCCTATGTTTTGGTATCTGGGCTTTGGCCAAGTGAAATTCTCAAAATTAGCCATTTAGATGACGACGTAACAGTTTATAAAATTGTAAATATTTTAATTAGGACCGTCTCATTTCCTTCACTTATAACTGTTACATTAAATGAAAATACTACGAAATGCATACCAATTAATGTACATAGCAATACAAAGATAATATTACAAAGCAATTTGAATCATAAACTACTTAATCAGTTCCGCCAGTTTAATTACTCCATTTAGATGTATTGAAAGTTAACAGTTAAACGAATCAAGTTACGGGCTGTAATCAAACTTAGTTCCAAGTTTAAGTTTCTTGCGCGCTTCCTTCATAATGCGATTGCGGTAGTCGCATAACCGTGTTTGTGTTATCATTTTTATGTATTAAGATGATATTTCCTGAGCAACACATTGGTAAACGAATTGAATTTGTGTCAAGTGGTAGTACAGTTAATTATACTGTATAAATGGTTAGTAATAACTCAATGTTATCATAAAATAACGAAAAAAATTACATAAAATTGATTAAATTCATTCTGTCACATGCATAGGTGGAGATTCTTCAACAATATCAAAATATGTATGTTTGCTACGAAATATGGGAAAGATGGTAGAACCAGTATCGTTCAATTTGGGAGGTACCACTGCAACGTCTGTTTCTAGTGTGAAGCAGTTCTGCATATTTTTGGAACCGCATGGACCCCGTATTACAATATAAAGTGATCGGCTTCAAGCAGAACTAATCAACAGGTTACGGCCAATAAGCGAAAGTTACCACTTACCATCAGATGGATTGCAAGTACATTCGTTACTTCAATTTAATGAAGACCACACGTATACGAGAAACACGATATTTCCAGAGATTTCCAGTATTTTGTGGCCCCAGCCTTATCGCCCGCAATGTGGGCCGGTACCCTACTTTCCGCTATTCAAATCCTTCCGGACTTTGTTCCTAGATGCAATCTTTTGTCACAAGCCACGATTCTTTCGTACAAACTTCCAACTAAAATGAAACTTCTTAATGGTTATTGCGACTAAGTGAAGAAGCTTTTATTAAATTCTTGGGGTTTTTCATAAATTAACTCAACTCAATATTCTATTCATGGTTCTGTATTAATGCGAATCGTAGTTCAGAAATATCAAAGTTTTATATGAGATTGCGCAGAATCGGATAAGGGTCTGGCTGTTTTTATTTTTATATTATGGAAGGAGTAAACGAGTACGCAATCTACTTGTCAGTAAGTGGCCTATGTGGCTTCTTGGTTTCTGTAGTTAAGTTCAGATTACAGTCTTACTTAAGTCCGGCCACAGACGCGTTGCTACTCCAGAGATCAAATTTTGATCGCCTATGAAAAATATGTGTCTCTTACCATGCGCTTTTAACCAGAAGATAGCAACAGTCAACACTGCTCCCGTTAGGTAGAAATAGGTGTGGCGGTGATGTCTCCGGAGTCGAACTATAGAGTTCTACCATCCTCAACTTATCTTTATGTGTACCCATAATACCGTTTGTTATATAATTTGTTTAGATTTTTTGTTTAAAGTACAAATTCGACACCTTATTTGATTTATCTAGGTGGCGTTCCACCGCCCGATCTATCCTGGCGGTTGTTGGCACTGGAACCGGCGCTTGATCATCGTCCATATCTGCGCATACATCAAACAAACTATTCTATTGGTGTGTATTATAAATTTATATTATTATCGTACTTTTCTGCAGTTCGTATTTTGGACTATCGTACCTTTTGTACATGTTTTTCACCATCTATGCCATTGGTTTTTAACTGGAGATTTTGAAAAATCTTTAAAATATATACATTTGAATCAGACTTGCTTTTTATAATAATATTATTCTTGAACTGTTCGTCCGTGCTCCCTAATAACAACTAGTTGAAGGCTTCTGATCTCAAGATTTCATCAATGCAACAACATATGATTTATCACTTTTATTGTATTAAAAATGTTGACCATAAGATTATATTTTTTTTCATTTTTGACACAGAGGGTGTGGTATCATCCCGAGTGGTCGTCACCGCAGCGCGGGAACTTCATAATGCTACCCTCCAGTGTGAGGCCAAACAGAGGCAGCCTTCCACTGCCTCACAAAATCATGAAGCGAAGCCTCATAAAGGAAAGAAGGACAAAGACAAGGAAACACATAATGTGCTCACTGCGAAACTGGAGATCCATGTGACATGTAAGTTAAATGTTATCCATAAATACCGGACCAAGAAGGCAACCCCGTAAAACGCTTTGTAATATTTTGCAACTAAATTGAAGATGTAATAAATTGTAACATGTTAATTTCTTTATTGAATTTTAATGAGCATTTCCAGACGTAAATTATATCTTGGATTTTTATAGATACGTATATATGTATATATATTATAACAGGCCGTCCACAAGCTAACAAATGAATTGATTAGAAGTATATTTCGTCTGGCACGGCGCGTTTGACACTCAACAACTATAGATATAAATTAACCTTTACAAAAAATAAAGTTGTGTTGTTCATCCAGATCCGCCGTCATTCGTGATCTCCCGCTGGCCGGGGTTCGGCGTGGCGCTGGCGGCGGGCGGCGCCGCGGCGCTGCGCTGCGACGTCGACGCCAACCCGCCCGCGCGCGCCGCCTGGCTCAGAGACTCTGACGTACCGGCCAGGTAGCTGCACTCACACACACACACACATACATGCATGCACGCATAGACACACAGACACACACGCAAGTACACACACAATTGAGCGCATGTGCACGTACGCAGGTAAATACACGTGAAAAGTTAGCGGACCGTGCGCACAAATTTATTACAGCCTTAGATGAAGTCGGATATAGATTCTTACCCCGGAGAACTAAATTGGAACGCCTCGGATAAGTATGTTTCCCTTACCACAAGTAGAGTCGAATCACAAAGGGTTCTACCATTTATACAAAATATCCGGTGAAATTGTCAGTCTCACTAAAACTCGGTGAGATTGGTTAGTTTCGCTAAAACACGAGAACGGTTATCATGGTTTTGAAATATTTATAGAAGTCCAAGGACGAACCAAAAGGCGAGAAATATGAAAACTTTCAAGGAAAATACTGAAAGTGATAATTTAATTTTCCCATACAAACAGTTCCTACGTCTGTCAAATAAGTGGCGTTTAGATATGACATATTAAATTTGCGGCGGCTTCCCCTAACTCGTCAAGAGATGGCGCCTCTGCATTTTGAATCACGCTATCGAAGTATTCTCAATATCTTATACATATACAAGCTCCGAATTGAGCCTGTCGGAGCACGGCCGCTCCCCGCGCATCACCTAGCTACGCAGTAGATCTCCCTTTGCCAAAAATGAATTATTATATTTTTATTGAACTTTGAAACAGTATGTAACTATAAGGCAATATGAAGTTCGCCGAGTCAGTTAGTCCTTAAAAAATAAATAATAGTAATGTTGTGTTGTGTGTCGTGTAGTTCCCCGCCGCCGCTGGAGGGCGCGGGCGCGGCGGGCGCGCTGGGCGCGGCCACGCTGCGCTGGGCGGCGCTGCGCGCGGCGCACGCGGGCTGGTACCGCTGCCGCGCGTCCTGGCTCGACGGGGAGTACTCCTCCATCGGCTACTACCTCAATGTACTGGGTAAGGACGGGTACCCCGCTAAACGTAGTTTACTTTTTTTATTGGAGCAGCATCTTGCTGTAAAACTGTTGGCAAGGAGTTTCCGCCCAGTTCCATGTGAAACAGATTCTAAACGAAGCTGAACACAGATACATTGCCAATTACGTTTAAGTTAGCCATCATCACGAATTTTTCGCCGAAACGTAAGAACTGTTTTACGCTAGAAAATTGTGTGACGGTGATTTCTCACCGGTGGATCGCACTAACTCTGCTATCTTTCAAGCTAACCTAACTTCTCTGGTAGAGCGCTACCCATAAGTTCGTTTTAATCCTCAAGTCATCTCGTATAATTATAGAAAGGTGCTATTTCCACAGCTTACTAATATTATAAACGCAAATGTTTGTAAGGTTACCGACGCTTTTTAGTCTTTCGTTTAAAAAGTACCGACAAGATTTGAATAAAATTTGTCACACTGCTGTGTAGCTTACAACCTACATTCACACAAGATTATTTCACAACAGTAAACGAGGTTCACGGGCATAGCCGTGGGCAGAAACTAGTAATGCATATTAACATTTGCGAATCGAATAGCGCGCCGTATTTTAATTCTAACTTAAACGCTAACGTATATGTGTTACAGTTAAAACCAGTTTTTAGATAGAACGCGTTTTTCCTAGTTAGAACTAGTTTTCAATGCCTTTGTTAAAACTAGAATTAAGTAATGCTCAAATTGGAATATCATTTAAAACTAGTTCTTACTAGAAAACACACGTTTTCCCGAAGTGAGTCCGTTAAAACTGTTCTCAAAGTACGTCGTATCTTATTCTCATCGGTCGCGGACGTCACCTGATTCGACACTGCTAGTGACACAAAATTCAAATCTCGCAAGAGACCCAAAATTCAAAATTTCAAATTTTGCCTGTGTCACAAAATTAAAATCTTGCCAAGGACACAAAATTCAAATCTTGCCAGGTATACAACCTTCAAATATTGCCATGGACACAAAATTCAAATCTTGCCAACGACATAAACTTCAAATCTTGCTAGTGAAACGAACTTAAAAATGCATTC
>DWRA01001430.1:0-17131 GCA_018250295.1 Spathilepia clonius
ATCTGGAGTGGATCACAAATGTCCATGGGCGGCAGTTGTCACTTACCATCAGGTGGACTGCATGCTCGTTTGCTACTCCATATATATAAAAAAAAAATTGAATGTACCGAATTTACATAAGTAAATTTAACATGTGTTTTAATATGGTTTTCAAGTAATCACTAACATTATTATACATAGTATCTCACCCAACAACCCAAAAGTAAAACGGTTCGGAGTTCTTTTTTGTAATTCCACATTGATACAGAATATCAGACGGTGTTTCAAACAGCATTCCATACTCTTTAACGGCCACTAGAATCTTGTTCAAAGGGTTTGATGGTGCTTGGTTCTTCTTAAACCTGCAAATTCATTTACATGAAGTATTCCACCACAGTTGTTTTAACAACAAGCTACCAACAATATTGTTGTGGTAAAAATAAAGGATATTTATAATAGTATTGAGTATGATTGACAATATATTTGTATTAATTATAAATGTTATATTAATCATAATTGTAGTATATGTATTGATCAAATAATATTTTTCAGTTGCTTTTTAACATAGAAAGCAAGAGCATTCGATTTCAAACATTCTATGTAGCATTTGTAGATGCTTAATTATTTTTTAAGTTATATTTAGTTAGGTTGATAAACTGAACCATCGAAACTTACTTAATACTGTGTTGCAATAATTCATGTATTTTCTTACATGCAGATCTGAAAGTTTTTACTATGTATGAATAGAGTGCGTTGTTAGCTTGAGTTTCAATACTTTTCATCGGCGCTATTAAAATTCCTTTTTCAGATTCAAGATGCACAAAATGGAATAAAACATTATCTTCTCCAGCTGTGATTCTGTGAATAGATAAAAATAAGGCTACATTTTTTAAAATAAACATCTTAGGTTATTTTCAAAATGAATATACATGATGTCCATATAGACGAAATTATAATGATTTGAGTTTTTAAGGTTGAATGTATTTGTTGGAGCAGGAGGCAAGGTTTAACCATTGCATTGATTGCTTGCCCATTTGTTGTTTTTGTATAACATTTTTCTATCCATAGACCTTTAGAAGTCTACACAACATTTTTCTTTTGCAGCAACATTGTGGAACAAATTCTTTCTTTTTTATGTGCAATATGTAATATTTAGTTACCACCTAAGTACTTAATTTCCCAATGGCTGTTAGACTTTTTGCGGTGTGGCCAACTTAAAACACATCAGGCACATTTTAAAATAGCATTTCTACTATCTAAATATTACATACCTACCTGTGTACAGTGACGTGGTCAAGTTCATTTAACAATGACTTCCTAATGTCACTCATGTCCAGATTCCCACTTGCCCTGCTACCATCCTGTGAAACGAAAAAATGTTTCATTCAAGTTTAAACTTTTAACTAAATTATTTCCTCATAGAGAACAAACCTACAAAAATAATTACTGAATATGTACTACATGTACTAATAACCCACAATTTACTTCTATAAAGCTATATGCTCATATGCAAAATAGATGAACCACTTTACAATAGAATTGCACTGGTAATTTGAATCCCAAGCAGCTTCAACTATAGTCTTTTCTTTGATGACTAATAACTAATGTATAGCAGTTAAAAAACTGTCTTATAAGTGTTGACCACAAATTTATCCAACCAAGTTTATCAATATCAATCAATGCTGAAGACATGCCTGCATGATTTTCATTTCATGATTTTATTACCTATCCTTGAGACACATGTGCAGCCATGGGACATTAATGAGAAGCAGCGAAGTAAAACAGAAATAAATGTTGTAATTTCACCTGTCTATCCCAATCGGAGTCTGAGCCAGAAGAATCGCGCCGATTCTTCTGTTCTCTGTCAGCTCGCCGACCCATCACACGGTCTTCACTGACTTCACTGTAAAATTTTTAAACGTAAAAACTATACTCTTGGATCAGACTTAAGTAGTCATCATAAAATATTTTATTTGTAGCTATTGACACAAGAATGAAAAACCTGTATTTTTGATATAATATGCATAAATATCTATCAAAGTGTTATAAATCAGTAATAGGTACAAAGAATAGACATTATGTTCTACTACAAGGTATGCTAGAACTAATCAACAGAAGATAGTTTGGATGAAAAAACAACTATATTAATATGACAACTTTTATTTCTCCACAAGAGATGGCACCTCATGTATCTTAAAAGTCTTAAAACTGTCGAAGATTTAAAAAACTTGTAATGTATAATATCAGGTGGATACTAATAGAATCTAGTAGATGATTTGTCTGTAATAAATTACAAAAGAAATACCTATTGCTTTTTAAACTTCCAGAATCCTCTGAATAGCTTACATCCAGATTGCTAGAATGTCTGTAAGTTTTCTGTGAACCATTATACCACTGTCCATACAAACTGTGGTGGCTACTGCTGTGGTAGTTGTTTATAGATGCCTCACTTGTACTCGAACCCATATTGATTTGTTCTGAAGAATTGTGACGTCTCTTCAAATCCGCTTGTGATTTCGATAATTTGAATGTTGAAGACCTTAGGATATCGGACTTTGAAGCTGAAATATATGCATCAGTAAAAAAAACTAATATTTGTTATTTCAGCTAATAAGAGCTATGTATAATATATTATGTGTTTTGATTTGACAAAGAAATTCTCACAATTACTATCTCTGATTTTCTTCCCATGTTTTGTGAGGTACTGCGGCGAAGTCTCAACTTGGGGTTGGGTGTTGGAGGCGAACCATGATGCCAAGTATTTGTTGAGACCCACATCGTACAGGAGCTCAACACAACTCTCGCATTCTTCTACATAGAAGGGAGATGGGGGTGTTGCTCCAACGGCCTAGAAAACATTTTATTTTTTCTTTTTTATTAAGGAATTATATATACAACTGACAGTGCCCTACAGATTCACCCTCATTAAAAAAAATTAACAATATATAAATATAACAGAAATTTTAATCAATAGTTATAAAAAATATGGTGCTCGCGTTAGATTTAATGGGTTTTTATGTAGATTTATTTATATAGTATTTTGTATTTTACGTTAAACAAAAACTTACATCTTCTGTACATCCACCAGCTTCCATTAATGTTGCCAATATAAAATGACCTTTGCCAACAATAAGAATAAACCAACGGCCATCTGGAATTCTGTACAAATAATAATAATTAATTTAATAAAAAAATAAAAAGGCTTTATTTACATTACACAAAATATTTATCAGCAATCTGGATCAATATGAAACAAATATTCTGAAACATTCTGTAGATGTTGTTTTACATGCGATCAACTGTATTTTCTTCGCAAGATAATCATATTTAATATTAATAATTAAGGGCTGCTTAATAAACCAAAAGAAAAATATATTATTCATCAATTTAAATGTCATTGATTACCTGTAATCGTTTCCTTCATGCTTGCTCTGATTTCTGTGTTCATTGATGAATACTTCTCTCCACATAACCAACTTGTCCAGTTCTTTTTCAGCACTCAATTTTAATATCCCATTTAGTTTTAAATAAGAATATATCTCCATTAAATCCTCATCTTGTAAGTGAGTAGTCAATAAATGACCAGAATAATATAGACATGATCCTATGACTGTATAGATCCTTTGAAAGTTTTCCACATCATCAGTCTGAAGTAATATAAAATAAACAGCTTTTTTAAGATTTTAAAATTAGAAAAATTATGTCCTTTTTAGTTTGACGTATTACAATAATTTAGCTAAGGATATGCTAAGCTTAGCATAAGTTTATTTAAAATTAATAAATCCACTTATTAAACTAAGTTTCTTACCCATTCTCGATAATCAGCAGCCTCTAATTCTGTTATTGCATCATCAACCTGTATTTTAACTTCTAGTGGAAGAGAAACTGAATGGGCTGCCAGGATATCTTCAAAGTGTGTTGGATTTCTTACATTCGTATTCTTGTTTTCAGTTTTTTCTTTATCATTCCCAAATAGTAGAGTGATAAAAATTCTCGAAAACAATCCATCTAGCTTATCTACATTATTAGGTTTTGTGAAACAAGATTTGAGAGAACCATATAAAAATTCCAGCATCTTTACAATATCAACTATAATCCTTTTGGCTGCAAAAAGATCTACAAACTTATTAGGAATCGCAAACAATAGCAAATCATTGTAATGGGAGGCATATGCAACATTTATCAAAGTATTGTTAAATAATACTGTAGATGTCACTGGTTCACTGGTTCCTAAAGACTTTGGTGCTAAATGATTGAGTGTGACATAGGCACCTCTTGTGTTATATAGGAAATTTTGATTGAATGGTCTAGGAAAACAGTACAATACTCCTTTATCATCATTGCCATGAAATTCTATATCATTGCAGCAGACATATAGTACCGAACACATGGATTCTTTCAAGAATTGTACCAAACCAGTTTCAATAGGACTTTTTGAAATTAACAATTTTTCTATATCAAATTTTAATTCTTCTGTAACCACTTGGAATGCTAATTTTGGACTCTCATGATCCTCAATCACTCTTTGTAGAACACTGTTAATATTGTATGAGGTGACTTCGATTCCATTTATCTTTTGTAGATAATATCCAATGTTGACTTTTGGTGAGTATATTGCTTTAGCTTCAGGCAGGAAGTCTGCAACCACTAAGGTTTTTCCATCGGCATGAGTTCCCAAGCTCAAACCAAATAGCTTTTCTATTTGGCAATTCTTATCACTTTGGAATATCATTGTTTTGCTTACCTGTAAGTAATATAGGAATAAAAATTGTCTTAACATATTTCTCAAAAAGGGTGAAATAATTAACATGATATTTTGGGCCAAATTGTATCTAATAATCTTCTAGTTTAGTATTTAACAATTTATCAACACTAAAAATGCACCGTTCCAACAAAAAAATATTAAGGCGAAAGATATTTAAAAATGATGGTGAGGCATAGATTCCTACACTAATTTTTAAGAGCTTCATTATTAAATTAATTTCCATAAAGCAAAGTTAACCCTGATTAATCTCTAATTAACTTTAATATTATAATAATAAAAGCATTGAAATATATTTATCTTTTTGGAGAGCTATATATGTACATCAGCATTTTTCTTCCATTAAAAAACTAAATATAATTTATTATTCTACTTATCAAAGCTGAATTTGTGCAATATATATAAAATATGATTTTCTTTATGATTCAGAATGATAATAATTGAAGGAATTTTTTTAATACATACCTGAATAATGACAATTTTGTTGTTGTCTTCCATGGAATATTTCTTTGTGGCACTTAACCCAGATCTGCCTATATCACTTTTCCCCAGTCCATTGTCCTTACTTTTTGGCTTTTTTGACTTCAATACTTTGAATATCCTACCTTTAAAACATCCAAATAAATATTATACTGGTATTACATCAATATAGTATTTGCATTCTTGCATTAGTACAGCTGTTTTTACTTTCCCTTTAGAAATGCATCTTTGATTTTAAAATATTCTTTTAAATGTATGTGTATCATAAAGGTCACAGCAATTTTAGAAGTAATTTAAATCAATGGATCTCACTACCTCTAGTAGACCGCCTGGTTGAAGACCTCTTGAAATCACTTCTAAGTTTAAAAGTTTCACAGTTTTCAAGCAAAGGTGCTTTGGAATCATCAGTCCCTTCGTTTACTGTTTTCACTTTTATAAAAACCAATTCTCCGTCTTCCCCTACGTCGGAATCCCATTCTGGAACTGAGCTGAAGGAGAAATAACAATAAAATAGTCAGTTTTAACACAAGTTTATAAACAAACGGTAAAACGGACCTTTCGGAATCTGAATATTTTGAATCATCTGAAGAATTTGTCCAATCGTTATCAGAATCGCATGGACTTTCATAATTTATTTTTTTCTTGTAACTATTCATAATATGTTTTTAATAAAATAAATCTATTAAGTTTTGCTTATAAGCCACACTAATTAGTGAAGTTAGTAAAGTATAAAACTGAAAAAAGTTTTGATTCGAAGTTTGATGTTATGAACGTTGTCAATGTCAATGTCAGGTCAATCAAATAGACAACAAGGATTGACAACCTTACTTTTTACTATTTTTGATTTTAAATATTCTATGCCCATGTATATACTTTTTAAACCCTATGATTAATCTATATAGTTAATAAATAAAATTAGATACAATTATTCTGACTTATCAACTTATATTCCTGAGTAAGCATGATCATTATTTAAACATAAAACATTATCTGTGATTTTAACTAGCAACACTATTTTCTTATTTTGGCATGAACATTCAAAATGAACGAAATCATGGATTGTAGGAAGAATTTTTCGCGCTAGCTGCGAAAAAATACTGTTTAATTTCTTTTATTATTTCGGATAACCGTCTGTAGAATGAACTAATAATTAAATTTTAAAGGTTCACATCAAAACTTGAACGTGTTCAAGAATGTGTTACACAAAATTTCTTTCACGTGCCAATGGAAGATCAATGTAAAGAACGATGCATGCCTACTTCTTCTTCATTTACCTTAAATGAAGAGAAGTACTTAGGTCAATCTCAAAACACAGATTTATACAGTGACATAAACTATCGCCTTCTACATCCCGATATTCCAATATTTCCAAAATCAGGTACATTGCGAAATTCTTCTGCTAAAAGTTATACCGAAGATAATAATGATAATAACTGTGATGATTGTAATGAATCTTTAGAACCCTACTGCCACGTTAAACTAGTAAGTATAAATTATTTATTACTTCTATAAGCAGTACCTAATGACAAAAACGCAGGCTTGCCTGTCTACTTGATTGAGTAACTATAATAGTAATATAATTTGAAAGATTCATATATCTAGATATAAACATATTTTCTACGGTATTACGCATCGGTTCAATGAAACAATGACGTGTAGACATCTATTATATTTCTAGCCATTAGTGTACCTACCTCAAAACCCATGTCTATATTCTGTAAAGTCAACACAATCATTAATGCCCTTTTAAATCACACCATAAAATAAATTGATTTGGTGATTAGCGTAGGCGCGTGGCATAGTGTCCTACTACCCATCAATTAGGAATACTTTCACGACATTAATTCCGTCTAAGTAATTAAAATGTAGGTACGCATTTGTATTTTCTGTAGTCGTGGTGCTTGACTGTGTGTATAAAGTAAAAAACGTCGCAAAAAGACTCACGCTTCTGCTCTGCAATCTCCTTGACGTTCGTCTGCATTTCATCCCTTTCTTTTATCTTAGGACACTTACAAGAAAACATCAAGTTGTGCTAATATAGTTAATTTTAGACTCATGATCTTAGAAAGGTCAAATGAATAGGTTTAAGCTATTTTTTTACCCATATATTCATTTTTTATTCCAGGATTCAATAGTTAAGTTAAAAGACAGCACAAAGAAATTGCTGTACTTAGTGGAGGAGATACAATCGAAAACACATTCGAAACTAACTAAACACGATGAATTTCTTACTTTGGATTATTTTACAAAATCTATACAATCATCAAACGTAGCTATTTTATTTCTTTTTGTTATTTTTTAAATATTTTTCTTTCCAATGACTTATCATAATTGTTATAACTCAACAGATTTTTTTTATCCTAATTTATAGACTAACCCAGTTACAGCCAATGTAAGCATTGGAGCATTAAAGAAATTAGAAACCCAAACAAGTAATTTAGAAGCAATTTATGTCCAGGTTTATTTGTTTTATTTATTTTTAGTTATTTAGTGGCTTAGGCGAAAAAGGTGGAAGGTGACGATATTAAATTGACTGGTATCAAACGTTCACGTATATAAATACGTACCAATTTGAATTTGAATCGATGATACAATTTCAATAATTCGTTAGTTTGCATTTGTAATACACTTCAAAATGAGGTATTAATATTTATCGTTTTTATTTCATATTTGCTAATAAAAATCGTCTGATCGTGAAATGTTTTATCGATTGTGTAATCAAAAAAACATTTTTTGCCTGACAAGGAGAATATTTTGATTAACTTTTAGACTAAATAACTTTTAGGAGATGGTAGAGCCCGTTGTGCTTTAAGTCCGAAACCACAGCCACTACAGATATTTCGGCCTAATAACAGGAGTGTCAAGCACTGCTGTGTTCGGATTTGAAGAAGACATACTTATCCAAGGCGATCCAACTAATTCCTCAAATGTAGCAACGCATCTGTGGCCAAACTAAGGTAGAAATCTTATCTTATCTGGAGTTGAGTACAGATGTCCATAGGCGGCAGTACCCACTTACCATCAGGTGGACTACATCCTGTTTTGTTACTTCTATATTATAAAAAAAACAGCAGTGGTCGATATAAGGAAAAATACATTATTCACAAATTTAATCAACTGAAAATGTAGGATGAAGACGACGACTGTTCAATATACAAAAGACTGACAAGAAAATGCCACTGTTTAAATCAAGATTACTACAACGACTTAATCATACATTTTAACGAGGAAACAAAATATTCCACAAGCACAATCGGCGAAATTATAAAGAACATGAGAATTCTTAAAAAGTTTTTATATATGGGTGGTATATACACGAAGAATGCTTTGATGTTTTTAAATGAAGTGAGTAAATTAACGTCAAATATGAAATACCTACAGTTCTAGCGATACACGTAATCTAAGTAAATTTAACGCTATGAATTCAAAGGATGAAGCAGACTTTTATTATCATGCATTAGAGGTAATTCTACCTTGGTCCGTTAAGTAGGTACCTAAGTTAGTTAATGACCCAGGTATTTTCTCATTTTTCCTACCTACTACTCTTCAAATCAGAACCAGTTTAGTAGGATTGGATAGCACATTAAAAAAGGTCAAGTTAAAATATGTTTAGTATGTACATAAACTTAACTTTACTTATATTTCAGGGTCTTTCAGATTCTCCACATACTGAAAAAGTAGAAATCACGCAGGGTTGCTCACACGCAGATATCTGCAATATTTTCGATGACCAATCTATTGTTATAAGATGCATATCGTGGCCGTGTAAATATGATTATTACGGAGATACTTTTACGCAGGTAAGTAGTCAAATAAAATACAGTTTGCGTATGTAGACTTCAGCTAGGTACGCTACATTTAGAAATTGTAATCTCTGTTTTTACAATACATTGTCATGATTGAGTACTTAATATAGCCAACCAGGCTTACTGTAACATTTTTTGTTAAAACAGCTTGCAACTTTTATAAATTGTATGTAATGTTATGTTATGTGTGCTGATAACTATGTCTTGTATATTTTGTAGGCGTTAACGGCTGGACTATTGAACAAACTTGCAGAGATCGAAGAAGGAAGGAGATATTTGAATTTTAGTTCCAAGATAACGAATGATATTAGAAAAGTCCTGAGAAAAAAATCTGCTGTTTTAGAAATAGATACTATAGAATCATTAAATTCTACTTTAAATTTACTAAAACCTCCATTCGTCAAGAATTCGAATATGACATATTTTTCCAAGTCTATCTACGAAGGTAAACAAAAGAAGCTTATTACCAGATCCCAGATAACAAATACAAATGAGTATACTATGCAGAAAAATCAAGACACAACTGATGCCAAAAATAATATAAATTTAGACTGAGTAGTACGTATCCTAGTTTACAAAAATATTCTAGGATATGTACTTAAATGGGAAGTACGTAAGTGATATTTAAAATTTTACAGGTTTCGGACACAAAACAGTAAATGATTTGATAAAATTTAGACAATACATGACATTGGATGAAATGCTGACGCATCTAGATCTGCTGAGAAACTTTAGTAACAATGATAATGGAAAAGTAGAACTGACAATACATCTGCCAGCTATACTGATATTGTTCAAAAATATGCTAAACGAGTATGACAATAGCGAAATGAATATTATAATAACACACATACTGAATAATGTGGTTTCTAAAAATATGGTGAAGCCAAAAGAACCAGAGAAATCGAAAATTTTATCAATCGCTGATACCGCAACTGAGGTAGTCATAGTAGACTCTATATAAATAATTAATATTTTTTCTGGATTACTCTCCATTCGCTTTGATTACAATAGTTTTAATATTAACAGTGATCATTTTCGCTTTATATTCCTCTCTTTTTACAATTCCGCATCCACATTGCTTGTTTTGATTTTATCAGTTAACACTGTTCGTACTTTCTCATATCCTATACCGACTTATTATTTTGAGTAGTATTTAAATTCAAGGCAAGTGAATTAAATTTTTCATAATTTGAAATTTAGATTCATTTATTTAAAAGATATATACATAGTTGAATAAAATTTTAGCCAATTAAAATGAAAAATGAAGTAGTTCAGATTCCACCAAAGAAAAATAACATTAATAAAAAAATGAATAAGCAGAAATTAAGTTTGGGCATATCACCGAATAAAAACAGACAGCCATCTAAACAACAAGGTAAAAAAACATGTTTTTATTTATTTCATAGATATAATGTTTTCAACCAAAGACATGAAAGATATTTATATTCTTACTACTTTCAGGATGGGAACCCTCTAACTTACTAAGTAGATCCAAAAAATTTACCAAAGGTAAGTCATCATTAATAAATTTAATTTTTTTAAAACTAAATTGTAATTTTCGTTTTACTATACAGATTTAAGAAGATCCATCATAGTGGTACCAATAGAAACAACCGAAATATATGAATAATACAGCTGATGTATTTCAAAAACTTAACTAAACATATATCACAAATCCTCAACCTACACCAACACAGTAATAAATAAATATAATCTATATAACTGTAAATTATTATAACAATAAATATTGATTGTTTATAAAAATCCTTATTTTATTAATACATATGTTTCAAACAGTGTCCATTTCAGTAGAAATTATATTATTAAAAATGCAATCCAAATGCATATTTCTTATACATTTTTCGAATCAAATGTAACAAGGAATGTTAAAACAGGTTTACTACAAGAACACAGATAAAATTGTCACCTGGCCTAGCACCATACACTTTTGGTGACCAAACAATTTTTTTCTTTTAGAAGACAAATATTCTTTAGAATATGGAAAAACCCATTTAACATGCATGCAGCGTATGTATATATGTATGTATTTATATATGTATAAACCTACATATTAATTTATTGACAGAAGTTTACATACACTGTATAATTTTTACTGCTTAGCTATTAACACAAAAAATAATAATTAACAAAATCTAAAAATATTTTCATGTGTGAGAAAATGTATTGTGCTAGGCTTCAAACCAATTAGAGGTCAGTTTATTTCCAAATATTTGTATTTTAAGATGGGTAAAACAAAGCAACAGGCTATAATCAAAGTTTTATCTCATTATTGATATCTGGCTTTATGCTAATCGGAAATCTTTGGTGTAAAACTGTACATTTAAATTACAGATATGGCCTGGTTTAGTGAACCTTTCAAATATTGACTGTAAGGATCCAAAGCAAGCATAGTATTGGAATAATGTAATTTTAATACTAAAAGTACATACTACACATTTCCTACTTCAGAGCACAACAATGATTTAAATTTCTGAATAACACAATATGACCCACACTAGATTATTATTTCTGTTTAAATTCACCACTAATATTTCATTTTAAAGGAAGTATAGATAGCTGAGAAACATTAAAAGCCTTATAATATGTGGACAACTAATGAGCTACCAATATTAGAATGATATTGTTACACACAAGTAAACCGTAAGTAACCGTAGTAAACTGTAAAGTAAAACCAATTTGGTTAATCAAAAGATCTATCATCATACTGATTTTGGCGATGTTGTGTTCGGTCATAATATGTTAATGTTCTTTTATTTTGAGGTGGAGGATTACTTGGTTTAAAAAACATTGCTAGCAATATATAAAACCCACCAACAATTTTACTTAAGAAATCCAAAAATCCCAGAAACATGGGAGTAGAATTCTTTATTAGAATTGACAATTCTCTTACAAGAGCTAATATGAAGTTACCGAGGAAGTTGACAAAAGAAGTGCTTCCTGTAAAGATAGCGATTATAAACACAAAAATAAATGAAAAAAGCTCTTTAACATTACTAATGGACAAGGCACTTTTTAAACTATTTAAAACATCACTATAGGTTTCATTAAAATTCAAGGCATTGCTGACTATTTCTGCACCTGTATCTTTAGTTTTGGTCACTGATCCAGTAAGGATTGGTTCCAATTCCAAAAACGCTTCTGATATATGTCTCAAACATTTCAAGAGAATGATCACTTCATTGTCTCTGAACTTTATGCTCTTTATTTGAAACCAGAACGGACCGAAAGGTTGGTTCTCTATTTCAGTACAAATACATGTGTCGGATGATTTGACGCCTAAAATATCGGCATCAGTTATACCAATCCATTGTGAATCCGGACACACTGAACGAAGTTTATGTTGCGCTTCCAATAAATCTTTCTTTAGCTCCACTTCGGCCGTACTCACCAATACGACGTCACGGTAGCCAATTCGCTGATCTATTAGCCTCCTTTCTAAATACCGACCCAAGAATATCCGCGACTTCAATAGATCTTTCACGTAATTCTTTATTTTTGTAGTGTCCATATCGTCATATGCCAACATTTGTGACGATGCACCAGACGAGTTAAACGATGAACTTAGCCCCGAAACAATCATTATGTTGTTGTAAAGTTTAAAACAATGTATAAATAAAAAATAATTTAATAAAACAATAAATACATGACTCAGAGACAGTCACAAAAGTCAAACAAATCAACAAGACAGGTGCATTTCATTCAATACGCTTGTCTACTTGACATTTGTTACGTTAGTGACAAACGAAATCTTAGTCGTTGAAAAGTCAAAACGATGATTGGGAAAATTAAAATTGTAAAATTGTTTACAAATTAAATCTCGTAATTAATTTTGAATACATTAAACTGTGAAGGTGTTGTTACTCTTCTTTTTAACCATAATCGAAGAAATACACCGATCGTAGAAGTACACCGTTTGGCACCCATCACACTATTCAAGATGGACGGCCTTAATATTATAAACGAGTCGCTTGAGCTATGCTCAGCCACTGAATCACCTGCCGATGAATCATTCCGTTTAAGAACCATAGAACGTGAGCGCTTAGAATTTCAAAAGAATTCTGCAGATCATCAAGTGCAACAACAACAATATCCTTTTCCTGAACAAGCAGATGAAATATTCAAGACACCTGAAATTCCATTAACAAATTTGACTATATTAAGAAAAAAAGAAGAATCGTCGGTTGCCTACGAGTACAGCGTAGAAGATGTTGGTGCAGAAGTAGAGATTTCTACAACAGTGGGACGAAAATTATTGTTTTGCGGATCCCCATCACGATCATCTACTCCATCTTTATCTCAGACTCGCTCCACTGATCCAGACTCCGACTCAAATACCACTTTGGCATTGGCGTCATCGCCATCCAATCTAGCGATGATACCCAGTCAACCCTCCCCTGTCCTGCCCTCAAGAATTCGCTCGTCATTAGCTTTTCCGAAACCACTAGCTCCTATGATTGAACCCAAACCTAGTACTTCCTATGCTTCGGTTTTGATTGCGCCGGCCCCTCAGCGTAAGTCATCCTCACAAAATGTCCCTCAGCACAGTCAGACAACTCGACCGGCAGAACTGCCTAAAGGCTACCCCCCAATCGTAGCTGAACGACTCCCGAACTGGACGCAGCACTTTGCGGAACTTCATACCCGACTAGGTAGGGCGCCAAGTGCTCGTCCGTATGGTAGAGGCATTCGATTTATTCCCACTTCAACTGATGAGTACAGAATCGTTCAGGCGTACTTGACAACCCTCTCCCAGCAAGATCCAGATGTCTCTTGGTGGTGCTACACACTAAAAGAAGAGCGCCCTATTAAAGTAGGATTAAGAGGTCTCCCTTATGACACAGAGCCGGAAAAAATTTGTATGGCCTTGAAGAATCTGGGCTTTCCGGCGCGATATGCGCGTCTTATTCCTCCACGTGATGGTCGTCCCGGATACTTGCACTACGTACAATTTGATCGCATGTCTCAGGAGGAACTCACCCGTCTTTACAAAGTGGATGAGATTCTCTTCATGTCTGGCATAGTGATTGAAGGGTGGACGGGTCGTACCAGCGTGGCTCAATGCTATCGCTGTCAGAAATTTGGTCACGCTTCGGCCAATTGCTTCAGGCGTACTAAATGTGTTCGATGTGCAGAAGAGCATGCTTCCTGGGACTGCCACCGATCTAAAGACGCTCCTCTAAAGTGTGCTAACTGTGGTGGCTCACATTCTGCAAACGACCAACGGTGTGCTGTGCTCCGACGGATTGCACGCGCAAAGGGTATCCAATTAAAACCACCACTTCCCGGCAAATCTGGCTCCTCTGGGAACGTGCAAAATGGGACTCAGTCTCGCTCGATTATAGATAATGCTCACCTCTCCACAATTCATCCATTACCTGTTCATGTTATAAAAGAAAATGAACGTGTGGATGGGTCTTCAATAGAGGCTCCTGCTAATGCGTCTACTGGTAGGAAGGGACAAATCCGTTCTAGAAGAAGACGCATTAGCAAGAATGTTAAAACACCGGTTTGTCAGGTCCCTGCAACCGAGTCGTCTCCACATATTATTTCTAAAAATGTTCAACGTGTGTCACATCCATCAACAGGAGTTTCTTCTACTCCAAGTCCTTCTCAAGAATCAAAACCAATTCCATTGACAAGTCAACAACCCGTCACAGCAACCGAGCCTTTAGCGCAGACAACTGCTGAGGCGGACTTTAATCGGCGTAGTAAGCCTCTGAGGCAACAGGAAATTGTGTTGTCTAATGTCTCATCTACCACTCACCGACAACCAGAATCCGCAGTTCCACAGCCCTTTCAGGCTCTGGGCCTCCAGGCCACCGCCGCCGAGATGGTCGCAGCATTTGCAGCGATCATCAAGGTCGTTGCGCAATACCCAGAGCTTGTTGAGGCCATTATACGCATCATGTCCCCGCTTCTCGGAGTCCAGCCCAGCAGTTCTTCGGCTGCTGTATTGGAATCCAGGCGGCATTAAACCGCATATAAATGAACTGCGAGGGGTCGTCCAGGAGCAAGACATACATGTCGTATTACTGGGTGAAACCAAACTTAGGACAGGTATTGACTTTCGACTGCCCAACTACTTCGTGTACCGTCGCGATGAGACTACACCCTTAGGTCATCCGTTTAGGGGAACCGCAGTGGCGGTTAGGCGTGATGTGGTACACGAAGAGTTGCCTTTCTCGCCATTTACAGACACGCGTTCCATTGGAGTGGTGGTAAATATGGCGAATAAGGATCTCCGAATTTACGCCGCTTATCGTCCGCCTGGTCCTTCTCTTAACCCGCGAGACATCGCTACCATAATGGATGGTGGTATCCCGACCTTGGTGATTGGGGACCTTAATGCTAAACACACAGCATGGGGTTCCAGGACCGTCAATCAAGCTGGGCGTAAACTTTACGCAGATTCAGAAGAGAAAGGCTACGAGGTGGTAGGCCCTGACGCCCCTACTCATATTCCCTCAAACGAGCACCACCATCCCGATGTCCTCGACATTGTACTCACCAAAGATCTCCCTTGTCCGGTCAACGTGGAGGTGCTGTATGACTTAGACACACAGCATCTCCCCATCTTGGTTACCCTTGGTCTGGGGGCTGGGAGTTTAACGCTTCCAAGGCTTCACAAGAAGACGGACTGGGATAAATTCAAATCCATCAGCAACCATATTAAATTTAGCGGTCCGCTATCCTCGCCTGATGGAGTCGAGGCCGCATCTAAGAAACTTACGACCCATATTCAAAACGCCTTAGCAACTTCTACTACACAGGTCAGGATAGACACAAATCGCTATAAAACAAAAGTACCAGTTCGTCTTCAACTCATGCTAAATAAAAAACGCTTATTGCGTAAGCTTTGGGCGTTCACCCGCTGCCCTCGGATCAAACGCGACCTAAATGCACTAGCCGAGCGGTTGTCTGTTGAGATGGCGGAGTTACGAGGAGCTTCCTGGGAAATACGTATTGATCAGGCAAGCGAATCGCAAACATCACTCCATCATCTTAGCAGACAACTAACTCGAGCAAAGATGCCCACCTGCCCACTTCTGGATGGAATGGGCAGGCGAGTATATGCTGCTCGTGACCGCGCAGAGATCTTGGCGAGCTACATGGAAGAGCAGTTCTCTCCTCATCCCGCAGCACCTACCCTCTCCGAACATCACAAGCATGTAGAGGACAGGGTATGGGATTTCATTAATGGCCCGACACCGTCTCTCGTAGGGATAAAATTCATTTCTCCTTCCGAGACTCGGAAGGCTGCATTGAGTCTATCTAGGCGCAAAGCACCAGGCCATGATGGAATCCCCAATATGGCACTGGCTAAGCTTCCTAATGAGACCCTAGTCGCTATGACACGGGTCTTCAATGGTATTCTCCGCACTGGCCACTTTCCGACCACCTGGAAGCTGGGGAAGGTAATAGTTCTCCCGAAACCGGGGAAGGACCGTCGTTTCCCGGCTAGCTACCGCCCCATAACTTTGCTATCAACCACAGCGAAGCTGTTTGAGAGATTGGTGCTAAAACGACTGCTGCCGTTACTAAGTGTAAGGGATGAGCAGTTTGGTTTTCGCGCTAATCACTCTACAACACTTCAGTTGACACGAGTGATTCATCACTTGTCGAATGAGCTTAACTGCGGGCGGCACACGGTTGGAGTATTTCTCGATATTGAGAAAGCTTTTGACCGTGTGTGGCACGCAGGCTTGATTTACAAACTGATGACTTCACCCGTACCAGCTATGCTGGTTCGGATGTTAGCATCGTTTTTAAGTGAGCGGCAGTTCTACATATCGGTTGAGAACAACGCCTCAGACCCCCGGCCTATACGTGCAGGGGTACCTCAAGGAAGCTGCCTATCGCCGATGCTCTACAGCCTCTACACCAATGACATCCCCACCTTGGAGGGAAACCTCGAGTCTTGGGAAAATGATGTAATGCTTGCGTTGTTTGCAGATGATAGTGCTTTCTTCGCATCCTCCCGAAGTGCTGAGCTTGCTGCCGTGAAGATGCAGCGCATGCTTGACCTGTTACCTATGTGGCTGGATAAGTGGCGCTTGGCCGTCAATGTCGGTAAGACTGC
>DWRA01001431.1:0-17129 GCA_018250295.1 Spathilepia clonius
AAAGTTTTCCTTGACATCTACAACATATGTTTTATCCAGATTTTTCACTCTAAAAGACCTTTTTATAAACACCCTACACGTGAATTTAAGGTAATTTTTTTTTTGGGTTTCAGTTCCATGTAGCCCCCGTTAAATTTAATATATATTTTATTTTTATACATAATTCGAAAAGCGGTTTATAGAATACATTTATCTACCAAGTTTCAACTCTGTAGTCTTAATAGTTTCCTAATAAAATGGCTATGATATACGGACAGACGGACAGACAGACATGATGAATCTATAAGGGTTCCGATTTTTGCTATTTGGTTACGGAACCCTAAAAAAATACTTGCGCAGTTGCTTACGTGTGTTACTGGTGTTGTTGGTGTGTCGTGAGGTCAATTCCTGTTTAAGAAATGCTTGTATGATAAACGAATTTCTTTGTAAGATAGTATGTAGAAATAGACATGTTTATGGTGTTACTTCATTATTAGAAACATTAATATTACGTAAATATTCACAGGAATATTAATTTATCAGATCAGACTATCAAATTGTCATATCGGTTCCAATGCAAAATCTTACTCAATTCCATTATTATTCAATTTCAGAAATGGAAATTAGTGTGCAAAGCCGAACGCGATTGCCTCTGCAGTTGCAGGAGAAAGGAAGCAGAATCGCGAACGTTAAGCTGTATTGTTGATTCAACTGTTTAGTGTTTAAGATGAAAATAAACTTTACTGGCAAACGAATAGAGTTAGAATTGGCGAGAGGGCACACGTAGCTGTTTGCTTCAGCAAATGTAAGAGCATTCCGCTCCGGCGCTTTAGCGATTTCTTCGAAGAACGCCTTCGAATCGCTTCGAGAAACATCTTTTGCTTAACTATTTATGTTGTTTGCCGTTCAGCTAGGCGTTATAATGCGACTTGGCTGTTTGTTCTGTGGAATAGACAACTCTTTTAGATATTTTGCATTTTATACAATTTGGGGCGAAGTTTTTAATCCTAAAGTTTTATAATAACTCTTAAGCTTTGTGCTACAACAAACACATCAAGAGGTCTTTTGTTGTATTCTTTAGTACTTTTATTATAATAAAGGGGAAAGGAAGCATTTATTACTTTAAGTAATTGTTACATCTCGGATTTTAAATGATTAGTATTTCTAAATTCATATAATTATAATAACGGTTTTAAAATATTACTAAATGTGTCGATGCGACAATAAGTGGTCCATATGCGGTACCATTACTGTAGCAGCAAACTTTTTCATGTGGCAAAAAAGTTTCAAGGATGTCCTTATAAAAAACATTATATTTTATCATTTAGCTTTCTATAAGGCAGGCTGTGTTTAGAGACAATTTAATATACGAGAGCTGTCGAAAATACTTAACACAAAACAATTATGTACATTACAATCAAAGTTAGCACAATGGAAATGTTTTCGCGCGTTTATTAATTATCTTTGAGCGGTATTTACTTTTAATTTAAAGTTTACAAGAACAACGCGATACGGAGACGAAACAAAACGTTTCCAGCACGAGTACGTCGCCTACGAGTTGCCAACTGCTAACTTCTGGAGCCTCTAATTATCATATCTGCAGAGTGCCGAGTTTCCCCTGTGTTTGTGTGAATAATGCCAACACCTGCGTAACTGCCAGTTACGAATAATAAAATAACAAAAATAACGTTTTTTGGGGCTTTTCATGATATTCTATTGTATTTATTTTTTGTACGAAGGTTTTAAAACCCTTTGTAGTTCAACGCCGGAAGAACCACCGCCACACCTATTTGTACTTTTTGAACGTTTTACAGATGAAGGGTGTGGTAAGTGAGAAATACTTATCGGAGCTACGCATCGTTGGCCGACCTCAAGTAAGACTTTCACGATGGCATCCTTGCGACGTATCCTGTCCCTTAGTATGAGTTTTTTACGTTTAGCGACTCGGTCGTGGTTAAGGAGTTGGCCCATATATTCTCTTAGCAGCGCCACTCTGCGGAACGTATCGGAACTAAAGATTTTGCTAGGAAAAGTATGCGTCGGCTCGTTAACGACGATCGAGTCGCTAAGCGGTAAAAAACACATACTTAGGGTACCTGAAGAGGAAGTTACAACGCTTTGAACGAAACGTTTAGATTTAACTTATCAAATATTTTGTGGATTATTGGACTTATTCTCTTGACATAGTATCGAGAAGCGCTTTATTATTACTGTAAAGTTCCAATTTACCATTGTGTTAGAAATTTAATGTAATTTATTCGTTCAGCCTGCAGGGGTACTTACAAATTATCAGTTACAATAGATTTTTCCTATACCACTACTAGATGGAGAAATGATTACTGTTGAGAAGATTTAAAAAAATACGGATTTATATTCTACTTTTATCGACTTCAGAAAGGGCGTTATTTCGTCTCAATGTTAGTGTATTTATTCTTGAGTTTTTATGTATAGTAAATACGACTAAAGCAACCCTTGACTCAGCTATGAGAATAAAATATATTTTTATCACTCATTCTTATGATAATCTTCACGGTAAACGGCAGAAAGTTGGTTGTAACCTTCTGATCTGCCCTGTTAAAATAGCTCCGTAGAATGTGACATTATAAACCGTGAAACTATTTTCGATACAACAACGCTACTAAGCACAGTGCCTCGTCGTCGCGCATGAATTTGAATATGTGGTTTGTGTACCCACTGGAGCCCAGGGCAGATCAAATATTAGCGCAACGTGTAAACACGAGGCATTCCTGACCGGAATACAGCCGCCGCCGACAATTACACGCGGTCGCCGAATCAATATTTATAAACCGATTTTTAACAGTTTAAGTTTGTCCTAAAATGTACCGGCACACATACTACCTTTTTCTGCTTACACTGTAAGTTATAAAAAAATATTTATGTTAAATCAGAGATATTTAAATATACTTACTAAGCATATTTTATCTCATTATGTTAAACAAACCGTATAAGAATACTATGGGAATGGATTACATCTCGTAAAAACTATTAAAATTTAAACATACCTAATATTATACTTTAAAAGTATTTTATAACTTTAGGCATAAACAGACCTTGACCTAGGATATTCATGTCTATATTGTGATTATAGAAATAAATCTACCATTTAGTATCGTTTACGATTATTAATCGAGGATGTGAGTTGCCACATGAAGCAAACAGGCTTAAACTAAGTCAAGTACCTACGTACTAAATAGACACTATTGTACTAAAACACAAGTTACTTTATATGTCCAAAGAAAATGCTCAAGACTTTGTTGATACAACTGCTACTTTAAAGTTTACTACAGAATATAACTTTGTAATCCTAGGAGCCAGCAGGTAATCTGCAACTCCCCCGGGCAGCCCTCATAGGTGGACTGCAGTTCTGCAAACTCCTTGCAATTTCGAGTAATAAAAGAGCAAAATGCCATCCTTTATGCCCAAATAGCTTGGACAATACGCTTTTAGAGCACAATACGAGTTGAATAAGCAAGTCGGAAACACAATGAGGATGAGGCGCGGCGCACACTCGCCGCGCTCTAACGGAATAGCACGGAGCGCGCGGTGTGCGGCTGGCCTTACGCCAATGTCGTCAACTCACACGGTATTTGATTAGCAAGTCTTCCCTTCGTGATTGATACTAAATTATGCAAGCATCAAACCACTGTCTGTGTCTATTTTTATGTAATGTATATGCAACAATCTTGATTTGGGACAATAACGTTTGTTGGTTGGTTTGTTGTTGTTAATTATTATTAGACTGTCACTTTGCATCAAAATTTAAAACTCTATTACATATTTTGGTGTGAAACTGTAGTTAAGGGACGCCAGAAAATACCTGATCCATTAACACATTAGTAAAATTAAATATTTTTTGATTTGCCTGCATGATGGACAAATATGTTGATTAATAATTAGTAAACATGGCGATCGTTTTATTAAATTTTGTCATATTTGATTAGGATTCATACCACATTTTGGCAACTGTTTTAAATACTCGTATGTTGAAATGTAATAATTTATATGAGAGCTAGATTTATGACTAAAAGTAAATGTTCCTATCCAGCCGGATGATAACGCAGAACATTTTAATTTCGCCACAGATAAACTGAAATTCCATAATCAGATTCAAGTTGCGGTCCGTTTGCAAAACTCGGCCGATCGCGAGTTCCGGCGACACAGCGCTGGCATTAAGCCAGCGCCACACTGCGCGCATTTACATGCAATTCCGTTTCAATTTTACCAACTCCGCCCGCGAGCCGACTATATTCTGATTTTTAATTCAGTTCCCGCTCGCAGTCTCCAGTCGTTTAGGTATTTGTGTTTGGGTTCATTCGTTTGGATAAAGATGTAAGGTGCAACAAAAAGCGAGTACTTAAATACATACATATATAATGCGAGAAAATCTTAACATTATTCCATCCGTATTTTTCCGTTCCGATACTACTTTTAGGTTCTCAAGTACAAACGTCGCGAATCCATTCAAATACGTTTTCCAATATCGGTTTCTTCAAATAAAATTTCGAACATGTCACAAATGTACCTTTAACAATGAATTGAAAGAAATATCTTTAAATTAACAGAGTTGTCCGAGAAAGAACATACACTACCTTTCCATTTCAAGTACTTTTGTATTGGGTGATAAAACTTAAACAAATCAATTTTATTATAAAAAATAAGTACATACACATCCATAGCAGTGATATGATAAATAATGCTGTTTTTAGAAGTCCTCGATATTCGCGTCAAATTTCTAGACCGTTCCCATACGGAGAAATTAAAATACTGATAAATATCAACGACTAATATAAATATGTAAGTATACCTGAAGATGTGTCGGTTATTTTGAAATAGACACTTTAATTTTATTTATTTAAATGTGTATTATGTTTGTTACAGTTTCTAGAAAATACATTATATTTTAATGTTCCCGCAACAAGCTACCGGGGGACGCGTCACATAATCCGGTAGATTTGTGGTCAGAATAAATGTTACATTCATGTTTATTTTCTGTTCGGTGTTATTTCCTGCATACATGCGGGCATCATATTCGTTGTTTATATTTCTGCTCTGAAACGTTGTGAACATATTAGTAAATTACCTGATATTCGGCGTGCAGTTTTTACTAACCCGCGAATTGTGTAGATCATGACAGATTTAAGAAAAGCTACTTCAAATGTGATTGAGAGTCAAACGAGTGACCGGTAGTGATCAAAAGTTCATGTGTGCTTCCATGCCATGGACGACAGGCTATGCTTGCTCTTGATCGTTATCATTGGATAGCAGGCTTTCTTATTGTTAGCCTGAAAACACACGATCATTACTAGTTTCTCTTTTGGTCTGCGCTAGAAGACTATTCTTCACAAAGATAATTAATAAGAATTTAGATATTTAGAACTATTTTTACACCACCTATTTTTACCGCACACGTGTAGGTAAGATGGAAACTTATCTTTTGAGTTTCATTTCTTTGTATGGGGTGCCCCCCCTAAATGTAATATATTTTATTATTTGTACATACTTCGGAAAGCGGTTCACAAAATACACTTACCAAGTTTCAATTCTGTAGTCTTATAATTTTCGAATAAAATGGCTGTGACTTACGGACCGACGGACAGACATACATGACGAATCTATAAGGGTTCCGGTTTTTGCCATTTGGCTACGGAATCCTAAAAAGGTACTTATAAATAATAAAAAGGTTTTATCCTATCTACTTTTAAAGAAACTTTTCACGTATAGTAAACATTTGTGTAGAGACGATATTGCCATTCTTGTAGAGTTGCGGAGGGACACATTGCGCTCGACTCTACTTACTTGGAGTGTAATTAGTTGAGTCCTGAATAGTTAGTTTGTTGCGAACAGACGAAGTTAATGAACTTAGTAGCTGTGTGGGAACTTTGTGTCGGTACCTGCAATCAACTGTGGAGTGTACTCGTTTAGTTCAGCGAGGCAGTATTGTCCGGGTTGAGTGACGGAACTTTACAATACAAATGTACCTAAATAATGGGTGCCTGTATACTATAAATATACTTGTGGGTATCTTGTGGGTATATGGGTGTGTATCCGTTCATGTGGAAGAGGTAGTCCCGGAATTTTTCACTAAGCGCTGACGATGGCCACCGAGGGGGTTTTATTGGGCTGTGGTACTCTTTGGGTTTGGGGCATGGATCTTCTTTCACATAACCTCATAACTGTTAAAATTCGGAGGTACGTAATTGGGTTTTCGAACCCTGGAGCTTATCTTACTGATAAATTGAAAATGTCCATAAGTGGTATTGATCACTCTCTTGCTACATTAATTTGGCTTATCAAAATTTGCTGCTGCCGTATCAAATCATGCCCATTTCCAAAAAATTGTGGAACTCGCACAGAAATATAACTATTCGTTATTAAATTAAGAAATTCTATTCAAACACTTTTTAATTGTTTGCATTTAGTTAACAAGTCCCATTTGACTTTCATAATTGTTTGAGTAGCAGATAATCATATGAATACTTCAATTTGAGCTTATAAACTTTGACCACTCGTATAAATTGGAAAGTGTTAACCTTTACGTCCCACGCTCGCTCAGACATTTAATATTCGGCAGTGTGGGCGTAGTAAAGGCTTTCAGCTGTTAAGGTTTTGTTGTTCAGCACTCCGCGGGCAACGCCAGTAATTGACTAAACGTAAGCCGCCGGAGAATGGATTCGCAGCGCCGCAGCCACCTCTCGAAGCGTTAAAAGCAACGTAAACGGTTTATTTACCGGCAGAGGCTATGAAAAAAATACGATTGGGTAAGACTTGTGATTTTTTTATCCAATACTATATTGTGGCGTGTAGGTTTCCTCACGTTGTTGTCTTTTACCGTTATAGGAAGTAGTAATTAATTTCTAATACGCATATAACTTTGAACAAGCGTGACTTGTATTTGAACCACACAACTTCCCATCGAGAGGTCGAGTTTCAATAGGTAGTCACTGTTTCCATAAAAATATTTCTAAGGTGTGTGAATCCTACTAATTCTCCAGCCCAGTAGGCTACGCTTTTACGGCATATATCCGAAACTACACCATTATGTTCTGTGATATTTGTTCTAAAAAAATTCAAGAGGATCGTTAGAAATATGTTTTTTCGCTAAAATAGAGCAATATCGAACAAATACAGGTCTTAGAGAGGAGGCCTCGCGCCTCGCTCCAATCAGGTGCCGGAAGTGTGGGCGGGAATTGTTTCGCAAAAATTTCACTTTCCCCGTCATCGCGTGACAAATTGTACGGGAACGTAATTCCAACGTTATTTATGGTCATGTTTACGGCATTTTGTTTTTCTCGCCATACTGAGAATGTTAATAGATGAGGGGATTGTGAGAAAAAATTGTAGATCAGTTGCCTGGTTATGAAGACGGAGGTGGGAAAAGTAGGTGGGTAATATAATATGCGTCATTTTTTACTTTGTTGTCTGATCGGTCTATTTTTATCAACAATTGAAGTAGTAAAGAAACGTGGTGCTCACATAATTACGTAGGTGGTCAGTGTTTGTCTCATCGACACCTGTAACTGACTCTAACTACCACCTTCAGCAGGAACAGGTTTTAAAATGATTTCTGGTTTTGCAGTTTCACTTCCTGCGCGTGCGCACAATGAGTATCATTACGTTATTGTGCAGGACGTGCACTTCTTTTATCTTGTCTTATCTTTATCATTATAGTTTACAATTAGGGGTAGGTCTGTCCGTGTTATTATCACTACAAAAATTGTTTACCGCGCAAGTATACTATACTTTATTATGGATTTAATTATATAAGTATTATAGTAGTCAGTCGTTTAAAGTTGAACGACAGACTATTACATTAAGTAAAATGAAATGAATGTAATTAATTAGTTCGTTTCTTAACATTAATTTAAATAATTATTGTTAATTTATGTAACTTCGTCTCTCGTTCTCAATTAAATAAGTACCTTGGGTAATGCATTCGCAGTTGATCCGTAAGCCGCTTAATAAATTATTCAAATCGTTAAATCTCGTCTGAGGCTGCCACAGGCGGCCCATAGTGACCTTTTAAAAGCTTACTTAGACGTAATGCGTGGCGGAGACTGAATAAACCAGCATAGGGAATATTACCTTTAACTAGGTAAGTGCATTTCGGTGTGATACGGGACTTAAATGTAACTTAGTAAGTATTATTAAACCAAAGTATTATCCATGAAATAGTATTTTGTTCATAATAGTTTTATATTTAGCCACAATCTCACCTGATAGTAAGTCCCGAACAAATAGTTATCTGGTAAGTGGTCATTATCGATCATGGACATCTGTATCTTACTCCACATCGCATTGGGAAATGATGTCAAACACAGGCGCCTTGCTAGTCCTGAGGACTACGATGGTCGCTTCACATATAAGTCAGCCGGTATTCACACCCTTCCTCCGAAATACAAAAACAGCTTCACGCTAGAAATAGGAGTGCACCTCGGTGTGGCCGGCCGAACTATACTGGTTCTACGAAAGACTAATTTCTACGTTTAAGTTAAATAACACAAAATATTACGAAGTGGGTTTATAAAAACAGAGCAAATGTATGATAAAGCTTCGATGGGCGAAGTTGCGAAAACATGTTGATATAATTTTTCATACATAAGCCCGCAGCTCTCGCAAATGTAAATAATTAGGTGACGACGAGCGGTCCTCATTCATATGTATGAAATTATGCCGTTTGCACAAATGTGCGGATCCTCCCGCTAGGGGTGGGCCCGTCACGAAATAAATCATCGATTTTGGGGAAATAAGTTATTGCTTCATCGAGCGAATGCCAATCATTTGTAGCGTAAGATTTGGGACTTGGGATAATAAACACAATTCTTTTTGAAGTCAAACTGTCCTTATTATAGACATACAAGTATCTATCTTGGATATGCATATTGGGCAAAATTAACCCAAAATGTTTTTTAATATATACATATTTTTAGGGTTCCATAAAATGGCAAAAATCGGAACTCTTATAGATTCGTCATGTCTGTCTCTCCGTCTGTCTGTATGTCACAGCCATTTTATTTGGAAGCTATTAAGACTACAGAATTGAAACTGTAAACCGCTTTCCGAATTATATATAAAAATAAAAAATATATTACATTTAGGGGGGGCTCAGCATACATAGAACCGAAACTCAAAATAAAAAAGATTTTACATACACGTGTGGGTGTCTATAGAAAGGTCTTAAAAAAAGACATTGAGGTTTCTGAACCCATTTTTTTCTGAAAATCGATTGTTTGAGAGATAAGCCCAAAAGCGGTAAAATGTGTCTTTAATTTTTAAACAAAGAAAGTGAAAAATCTGGATAAACCATATGTTGTAGATCTCAAGGAAAACATTCAACGAAAATTGGTTCAAACAAGATACGGTTGTCAGCTTTTGAGATATAACACTTTTTCAAAAACCGTATAATATAACTTTGTAATTCATACAAACACTAAAAAACAAACTTATTTTCGTAGTTGTTATTTGTAAACGTATGTATTAAATTTCATTAAATACAAAATAAAAATAATTATATTTTGCTTTGCCTGCTGCTATTTAATTATAATGCTATGGAACCCTTCGCCCGCGAGTCCGAGTCGCTCTTGGCCGGTTTTTTTAAACATACATACATAACGGTTTTTTAAAGCAGCAGATAAACTTGCTTTTTACTTGACGGCAAGTCACAGAAGTCCATGGACATGCGTAAATAACTCCAGACAAGATTACAATCTTATCTGAGGTCGCCCACAGATGCGTTGCTACCCTTGAGAGCTAAGTTGGGACGACTTGGATAATTATATTTCCCTCAACACGCTTTTCCAACCGAAAAACATCAGCATTTGACACTGCTGTTATTAGGAAGAAATAAGTGTGGCGGTGGTGCTTGCGGGGTCGAAACACGAAGAGTTCTTTCGTTTTTTGGTGCGTTACTACTGGATTGGAATATCTCCTATAATTTACTCTCGTAATGACATATTATCGATGCAAATTTCAAAGTAGTACCGAATAAACATTAATTGTATAAGTGTATCGAATGGCGAGCACACATCTCTAGTACATTATGTATTTAAACTAGGCAGCGCTCTCAGCTTTGTTCGTGCGCAAATCTGGGGTAATACCTCGTCGGAGACGCTCGCTTGCCGCTATGCAGTCGTGTTATTGCAGCGAGTGTGGCGCTGGCTTAAGCGGTCTTACGCTGTATTTGCAAACGACGGCTAAACTTGGGTATTTAGCGTGCAGTTTGAATAGATTAAGCGCTGAAAGGTCTGAGACGTCGGCGGATACGTCACGATCAGGGATGTAAAGGTGTTAGAACTCACCGTCTCTTCACGAAGGTAGTTCTGGTATTCTCGTTTAAAGTGTGTAGTAGAGTTACTTATAATTAATTCTCAATTTTAAGCACGCAAAGTTCAAGGTTCTACGGTATAAGTGTGTAGTTCTTTGGCAAGATCAGGATTGTTAAGTTGGTGTCAACAACAGATACATTTGTAAGGTTTCAATATTATTACTATATTGAGGAAGTTAAAATGACTTGGGTACCTGGAACTTAAACAAAGAGAAGTATACACACCGAGACTCAGATTAGATTATAAAGCCAGGGATTGAACCCGAAACACTGCGTTACAAGTGTGATGAAGTTATTGTAATTGTTACGCAGGTGGTAGAACCATTTTTGATTTGACTCCGGAGGTACCACCGCTACACTTTTTTATCGAATAACAGCAGTGTGGTCACCAGGGCTGCTGTGTTGTCTGTTGCTAACACTCCGTGGCTGAACACAGGTAGGACTCTCTTATATTATCTTACCTGACGTTGATTGCGGATGTCCGTGGGCGACAGTGACTACTTATCATTAGGTGGACTACATCTTAGTTTAATATTTCTAGACTTTAAAATTGAAAAACGTATGAACGTAGAAAACAATAATATATTCTAACTCAATCTTCCAAACGTTTATAAAATATAGTGTGAGTTCCAAACAGAAACAGTGGCTGCAGTTCACGAGCGGCGTCCACAGTAGATTAGTTCTCAAGTTCCTTAATCGTGGCGAGCGTTGCGCCGGACAAGCGCCAGGACTTACCGAAATACAATTACACTGACTGCACGTCTAATTGACGGTTAAACTTTCAAGTTTAATCACGTTTGTCGATAGTTGGAAATGTTGGTGATGTAATGTTTTTGAAGGTAGGTTCGGAAGAACCTTTTTAAGTTTAATTCTGGCGGCACCACTGCTGCACTTATCCCTGCTTAATAACACCAGTGTTAAGGGAGACACAGTCGACCTAAGGTAGAACTATAATGTTATCTGGCGTTGATTAAAGATGTAGATGGGCAGCAGTGGCCACTCGCAATCAGTGATTTGTATACTCGTTTGCTTTTTCAGTCGTAAAAAAGCATTTACAAAAATAATTGGACGCTGCCTCACAGATAATATTTAATTCTCGAAAAATTCTCTTATCCATTAAAATTGTCTACGGACTCATGTTAAATGAATCATTTATTAGAAATACGGACAAACCTTTCGACCCTTACGTATTTATTGTATTCACTCCACCATATCTATAAATAAAGGCCAGAAACGGAGAGAGTCTCAAAACTAGTTCTTATTCATAACAATTTGGACCTCTGTAGAGGCCACTATCGTGTAAATACTTAAGCAGATAAGAATCTCACCCTAATCTTAAGGGCGTAAAGACCATTTTCAGTCGCTAGGCGGCATCCGGTGAGACAAGTGTAATGCTAAAAGCAATACAAGTTCGGCATTCGCCAGATATTTGCTGATACGGTACTTAATGTCTATTCACGCGTACCACACTCCACTACAAGACAACCACAAAAAGTCGGAAAGCAGTGGTTACGACGTGGCTGTATTGTGGCAACTACAATAACGTGTCTTTGCTATAGAGTAGTCGGCCTGACATGCGTAGTGTCGTGAAGTAGGTAGTATGGTCAAACAAAAATGTAGCCCGTGCGAATAAAACTGCGCATTTTCATACAAACTTGTATCCTCTCGCGCAATTATCGTGGTGTGGTTGTGGTACGTGTGAATGAACTTAATATATATTTTGGTAAGCGGCCCCTTTGATACGGCTCAACGGGAATTCAAATCGACATGGAAATGTATGATGCAAACATTAATTCGAATATTTGCAGTCAATCGCTCCCGGGAAATTACATTTTAGGCACATCGCTATTGGGAATCCATATGTAATGATTTCGCTGATCGTTTATTTCTTCTGTGTTTTTACAGGTCAGAAAACTATCACGTTTTCATGATGGTAGAACCCTTTTTTATAATAAAGAGGTAGCAAAATGAGCATACCCTTCACCTGGTCGTAAATGGCCACTGCCACGATTAGTCCTACCAGAGGTCAGCCACAGATGTGTGACTAAGTTAGAACGCCTCGGGCATGAGTGTCTCCCTTACCACACCCATTAAATTAGAATACAGCAACGCTTAACACTGTTGCTGTTAAGTTTGTAGCCTACCAAAGATCGAAATTTGATTATATCTGGTAGGTATTAATAGTCTAATTTCGATCGTTTTAGGTAGGCAAAGAATAGGCAGCTAATAAATAGTTTACATTAACAAAGGGCGCTTATAAAGTATGCGAAAGAAATGAATAATTTACAAGTGTGGTTTATAAATATGAAAACATACAAAATGTAATATATACTACATACTTGTTGATATAATTTATCTATAAAAAATACCTGCGTACGATTTAGACACTCCCCGGCGGGGAATCGAACCCCGGTCTCCCGCGTGACAGGCGAGCATACTGACCACTATACTACCGAGGATCTGACAGAGATTTCGAAAATTACCGTTCGTACGTTTTTCGCACGTCTATAATAAAATGTATTATTTTTCTTTATTAACTGATTTACTTCTTCGAAGGATAGAGGTTACCTATTCGTCGCGTAGACATATGCCTATAAGCAAATATTTTTTATGTGAGTTCGGCGATTATTTCGCGAAGCCGACACCGATCGACATCAATAAACAAAATATGACTATTTAAACATTACATAAAATATTTGGCAGCTTCATGTGAATTCATAGTGACTTTTGCACCAGATTTCAAAGATTTCATTTATCATAATTCTAGTTTGAATTTGCAGATTTTCTAATAAAGTCGGTAACTGTCTCCAGAGAGGCACTTGTTGAGCTTGGCTAACTAACCGCGGAGAACAGTGCCGCCTCAACGCGTCACCGCCGCGCCGCCGTACCGCCTCGCCGCCTCGCCGCCGCACCACCCGCCTCGCCGCCTTACCGCCTCACCGCCACCGCTGACATATAGCCCGTGACTTCTTACTGCTTTGGATAAGTTTCTCAAATCATAACAGTCTTAGACCATAAGAGATAATGTTAATGTAATTCAAATTAAATCATAATATCTTATTCAAGGTATATACTTCATATAAATCGTGAACGTCGATAACATACAGCCGGTTTGTAAGAAGTTTCGTTTATAGAAACTTTATAATACACATACTTTCCATAAAACTTTCTTATATATGTTACTTTCAGTCTTACTCCTTATTTTAATTAATTGAGCATGCGATTGAAGTTACTTTAAACCACAGTTTTGTATCGTCTAAGTAAACGCTAAGGTTTAAAATAAGCTTTTTTACGCAACATTATTTTGATTATTATGATATTAGACCAAGACGCAGAAGTGATTAATTTAAAATTTATTCTCAGTCTATAGCAGCCACGAGTTAGTCGTATTTGTTATGCTGGTAGATAGCATCATTGACATAATGATATAATTGTTATATTTTATGTGTATTAGCGACTTTACTTATCCATATACTATAGAAGGAAGCGGGGCGTGCGGGCCGCGTGCCAGCAATGGGCAACTTAGCTCATTGCGGGTCAAGGGTCCCGTGCGAAGCCCATTGAATTAACATAGTTACGCAATACTGCAGTGAGGGTGTTAATCTTGAATGGGTCAGCGTTTCCGAGCAGTTTAAGTAATTACTCATTGTTGTTTCTTTGTGAGAAAAGAAAAAGTTTTCTAGTCGCATTGTTATTTTATAAGTTAATGTTAATAATGAAACGTAATACACATAGAATAAGAAAAACAGACACGCACAAAATAGATTTTTATTATGATTTACATATGATTACTTGTTACTTGTATTTATTTTCATTAATATTGTTTTTTCTGTAATGCTGAAGCTCAAATATTACAAAGCGTTAATATATGTATATAACAGAATAGTAATATCAGTAAGCCTCCATATCATGAATAAATAAATGACGTTAAGTTGATATGATTGCCCGAACGTAATTAAGTAGAAAGTAGTATGTTAAACATGCATAAAGTAAATAAAAGCCTTTGTGTATAAACCAAAAACATTTCTCTTAAGCTTTTATACAATACAATTTGGCATCGATAAAATATTGACAATAGTAACAAACAAACAGTTGCGAGAATGGTTGGAAACGTCGGAATGCCATTTTGGGGAAAATACGTTTGTCGGATTCAATGATTTTGCAACAACAAGCCGTTAATTTGCGACCGCTGCGAAATGCGTCGGCAAACGCTGCGCCTTCATTTATTTATTTTTGGTCCAGTTTAATTTATTTCTGCGATTGCTACGAAAAAAAAACGTTGTAACATTATTTTATTCCAAGAAATTAAAACTACGATGAGTCCTTTTTAATATCATCTTTGATTTTTCATATAATTTTTCAAATCAGTAAAGTTTCGATTTGAAAGCAGCATAGATTTGTGGCGCTTACAACTGTAACGTAATGTATTGTAATTATGTATTGACACTACGAGGCGGGTTGGATTAAACTTGAAAGAGAACATGTCGTGTACAAGTTATATACCTAATATTAATAATTCTTTTGATCGTAAATTCTATACGATGTTTTTAAATAAGTGAAAGTGAGTACTATCGCAAAGAGATCCTCTTGCCGCGTTTGGACCGGCTGTGCTCCAACTCAGTTCGGAGGTTGTATGTATATGCGAGATGTTGAGAAAACTTTGATAGCGTGTTACAGAATCGGGTGGAGCCATATCTCGACGAGTTACTGCAAGTCGCTACAGTATAAAAAGTACGTACAGAAAAATTTAAATTATAAAAATAACTCACATTTATACTGCGTATATTGTTAAGCGCACTGGTACAATAGCGACTATAAAAATTCATTCAGTGTACATTTTTCTTTAAACTTCGATACACCGATTTATATCAATAAAATATAAACAAAACAAAATTTGAAAAATAACAGTTGAAAACGTCGGAATCCCATTGTAAGGAATACATATGTCAGAATCAATGATTGCGGACAACAAGTTGTCAATTTGCTCCGCTCTTCTCCGCCGGTCGCTGGGAAATGCGCCCGTAAACACTTCTGTTCCGATTTATTTGTATTTGGTCCAGTAAAATTTATTTCTGGGCAAAGTTCAGGACACAAAATAAATATGCCAGGTTAGACACGCGGACAATGTATATGGTCCATAGTTTTTACATACAAAAAGCAAGAGAGTAAGTATAAATTATTATTCTACTTTGTATTAAATGATAAGTATCATCATCAGCTTGTTATTCTTTTCTTGATTCTCGGATTGCATCTTTTTTCAAAATGGCAAATGTTTTGGGAATATTTGTCAAGATATCACTTTTAAAGCAAGTGGTACTTAAATAGAATTTGTCATACATACATACCTACATAAATTTGAATAGGATTTGAACGGTGTACTCTGAGTATCCATGTCTCATAATACTCTAATATGTTAGGCAATGTACAACTTTGCAGACGATCTGTAACTAACTTCGCGATGAATAAATTGTATTTGAACTTGATCACAAACATGTGAGTTGAAGCTCCTAAAGAATAAGTTAGAATCCCTAAAATGTCTAAGTACAAACTAGTCCACAGATTTTACCATTTTAAACAAGCTTGTGTAAATTATTCATTTATAAAATTATTTCGTAATATTTTAACTCACGACTGAGGTAAGTTTAAACACGATTCCTTGGCAATTTTTGCCACTTCTCCGTTCCAAAATATTTATTATAAAGCAGTGTTGTCGGTTTTGAGGTAGACCTCTTTACACCTCTTTTGATGAGCGATATGTCATAAGACTTCGGAAATCCCTCAAAAGGAACCTCGTTCCATATTTTACCTGAAGAAATTATTTCGATGAATATCGCCGTAAAAATAGGTTGTCGCAAGTTGTATATTAAATAAATTACACTTGAATAAAATTCTGCAAATCGAGTAGGTGTCACACCGTACACTATGTTTATATTGGTCAATAGTTGGATATGTAAATAGAGTTTATGTTATGTTTATGTATTGTGCAAATAATATTGAAATGATAGAGTGACCTAATATAGCATTGTGGTTGAAGTACTTATTTTTTGAATTTCAAATAGTTAAAGCTACATTTTGGTTGGCAAACGTGTAGCAAGAAAAAACGCTGATACGAGTCAGTTTAACTGTAGCCAGTATGTCGTCGTCGTAATAACCACGCGATTAAGCCATATTGACTATTTTTTATTATAAGTTAAGATATAGAGCGCTGTGATAGACGGGCAGACATCATCCCGTTTTTATCCTTTGGGTACGGAACTTAAAATTAGCGCCAGAGGCTTTGCAGAGAACTTGTCCAAATCCGATTACGTGTCTGTTCAATCAAACGAGTCGCTCCGACGCTGCAGTGTCGTGAGCTCTAAGCCTATACATGGATTAAGCACGACTTTTTATCTTTATCTTTTGGTACCAAAAGGGAGTTATTGACTGGTTTTTCACTTTTTTAAAAGTCACAGGCTTGTCAATTTCCCTCCTAAACATATGTGTCCGAGATGGATTTAATGCAAAGCAGGATGAAATTGTTTATAGGACTATACGGTAGTAATACAGCGAACGTGGTGAGGAAAAGAGTCATCCACGAAGTTTTACCAATTAGTAATAAGTTGATCTGCAATATATGTCACTCGACAATCAACCTTACATGGTGTTGAAAAATCTTCACAATATCAGGTCTGTAAACTTACATGTTCAATATCTTTGGGTGGAGACTTATTTCAAGTCTTTCAGTGGTTTGTAGTTCGACTCCGACGGCACCACCGCCATACTTATTTCTGCCTAATAACAGCAATTTTAAGCGCTGCTGTGTTTTGGT
>DWRA01001432.1:0-17125 GCA_018250295.1 Spathilepia clonius
GTCACTTACCATCAGGTGGACTGCATGCTCGTTTGCTACTCCATCATATAAAAAAAAAAATATATATTGTTACGCTTACATTTAAAATACTGTATATACATTACGTACCTTTCCCTCGACCTGGAGCGCGGTCGCCTGGAACGCGGGGAGTAGCGCTCGCGTCGCGGGGACGTCGGCGCTCGCATCTGCGAGTAGTCGGGCTCGGGCGAGTAGCGCGACTCCGGTGAGTAGCGCGACCCGGGCGAGTAGCCCGGCATCGGCGGGTAGTTGGGCACCTCAGGCGAGTACTGCGACAGCGGCGAGTACCGCGAGTCGGGTGAGTAGCGCCGCTCGTTATATCTGGTTTAATTAAAAATAGGTTTTTATTTTATTAATATTGAATAAAGATAACAATATTACATACATTTAAATAAGCAAAGAATGTATGACACAAATAGTTTTTAGAAACATTGACAATACTTTCAATAAACCTGCATACATAGAGTACAATAATTTTAAAAATATTGTAGTGAGTATTTTTATAGTGAAACGTTAATTATTCAAGAAATGACTACCGGTGCATAACTGCATAATAACAAAAAATGGCTAAAGAACTCAGCAATTCCTATATGGAATTAAGAACCGGTTTTTCTTGGAATGTATCTTCATGAAATTAGCAATGTAAACACCTAATATTATTGCCTTATTCCACTTGATGATCGCAACAACCTGTATCTATTAGCATCTCTATTTATTTCATGTTTTGAAACGAGATAGCTATACAAGAGTGGTTTATATATGTTTTAAGTGGAACAAACTCTATGTGTATATTTACCTGGGCGGGTGCGGTGAAGGCAAGCGGCCGAGCGGTGGCGGGCGCGGCAACGGCGGCAGCATGGGCGGCGGCAGGAATGACAGTGGCAGCATCGGTGGTGGTAGCACGCCCTCACCCACCTCCAGCGGGGACGCCACTTCTATTATGGAAACAGACAACTGATTAATGGGTTAAGCAAACAAGATCACCTTTTCAAGGAACAAATCATGGCATTCTAGGACACACATAATGACATTGTTATTTTAGTGATGACAATTTAATGATTTTGGATTTTTCTTTCTTTATATTATTATTTATGTAACTCTTTTTAAATAATATCCTATATGTAATTCTTGTACATTCCCAAAAATGAATAATGAAAACTAAATTAATTTCGTCTTTCGTCGTTTCTATTTTTTCGTTTATTGTGTAATAATTTTAATTATTGCAAATTTATTAATAAAAAAATAGAATCACGTCCTCCTCCCGCTTGGCGCACAAACGTCAATTTCCTTCATAACACTGCCGTTTCGTTTCTGATCACTTTCGCGTCGCTATAGTCCCATCTCGCATTTTATCCCGTAATCATCACTTAACACTATAAACTCATGTCTATGCGGCGAAAAAGTACCGTCCGCTTGACACATGGACGCGAGCTTCCGTCGCAGCGCGGCCGCCTCGTCCCGAGCAGCGTCCGCCTCGCGTTTAGTCTGCCGCGCTTCGAACCACGCGGTATGCGGGTGATTACCACTTAACATTACAACTCACGTCTATGCGGCGAAACAGCACCGTCCGCTTGACACATAGACGCGAGCTTCCGTCGTAGTGCGGCCGCCTCGTCCCGAGCAGCGTCCGCCTCGCGTTTAGCTTGCCGCGCCTCCAACCACGCGGTGTGCGCACGGGACTCGATCTCGCTTATCGCGGTTCGCCGCGACGATTCTTGTTCCGCTAATTCTAGGGTTAAAGCGTCGCATTTCTCTCTGTGTTGAGCGTGATAGAAATAAAAAAAAATGGTTAGAAATACGTACATGTATGGTATTGGATCGGTTGGTGATCAGTCGAAATGAATAGTACGAATAGTAGAAATAATTGATTTTACAATAAATTGTTAGGTCACATCATAACAAAAACATACTTCATATAAATATTAAAAATGCATTCTAATTTATTTTACCAAACGCATCAAAGAGATACTCTCTTTACTTTAATACTAACTTCAACAATTTTATGTATTTTTTTTTAAAACGAGACAAATTTATGACAATGTAAAATGTATGGCTATGTAAATGTATGGCTTATGGGTTTCGCTATATTCGATTTAGAATAATGTCACTAAACTAATCAAGCATTGTCATTCAAATCAAACAAACAAACTACTGTGTAAAATTTTAACTCAATCGGTTACCGAGAAGTGTGTCAAATTTGACTTCCAAGATTTGACATCCACATTCATAAAACTGACAAGGCAAGTTAAACAAAAGCTTGTAATAAATGCTTACAAACCAATACTAGTGCGTCAAGTACGATACTCACTTGTATCTTTGTGTTTCTTGCTGCAACACTTCCATTTTCTCCACTGTACTCGCTGACTCTCCTTGTTTACTCAGCCAAAGTGATTCTTTAGCACTAAGTTCTCTGCAAGAAATTTGTTTGATTTTTTAGTGTAGTTTTTAGTTATTGCATTTTTTCAAAATAAAATTATATTTAATTTCGGACAATTTCTTTCTTGTTAATGTTTTATCATTCATAGCCGCTTATTTACGATGTTATATGAAAACCGAGCACCAAATAAATATAAATATGTAGCTGATAATAAAATCTGATATTCTAAACATATTGAAAATGTATTAATAACATTATATTATAACAGTAATAAAGCAAAATTCTTACTTCATTAGCTCGCTCTCTCTTTCCTGGAAATATTTGCCGAGTACTTCTAATCTCGTCAGAGCTTCCGTAGCCTGCTGAGTGGTGGTCTGCAGGGACTCTTGAGTAACAGATAGTTCTTCAGTTAAGCGCGTTCTTTCTTTATGCTCTAACTGTTTAATAACAAATATTTAATTGAGACAGACATAAAAAAGAAAAGAAAATATGGATAACATATTTTATCAGTAATAGTTTCCGACAATTATTATATAATTACATAATACATGATGTTAAAAAAATATTTGAAGCAAAATTCGTTGACTAAATTTAATGTAGGATTTCTTAGTATCACATGTTTTAATTAATGATCTAATTCATTAAAACAACTTTTTATATAATATTTTCAGGTCTAGTGAACTGATAATGTAAATTTTTATTATTAGTTAAAACTAACATAATTTATTAAATTTTAACTTATTTTGTTTCCTCTTGCAATGGAGAATGCATATAAATACATGCTTTTAAATAAAGCTGTATAAAGAAAGTAAAAAAATATTTACCTCATATTTAGTCATGTATGTGTCCTTTTCTTCTGTCGCTTTAGATAATTTAGCTTTGATTTCAGTGTGATCTATCAGAGAATTAACATCTACATCGGACGGGGCACCACTCTTCAACTCTTTGATAACATCCTGCAATGAAGATTGGCAGGTTCCTGATATAAAATAACTGATTGCAATCTTAAAATGTGTATTAAAACTGAATTTACTTGCTAAATATAGGTTAATTTTGAACACGGACAATAATAATCCTAAGCAAAACTTTGAAGTGACAATGGATCATAACTTTGAGAATTCGGTACCAGATTCGTTTTTAGAAGAAAATTATCATACCACAATCATCCAAGTATCCTATTTTTTACTTACGAACGATCGAAATTTAACAATATTTGCCTACTAGAAATTATGTGTGTGTATATTTTCACGTAAATTATATTTGCTACTATTAGCACCATACCTTTAAAGCCACAATTTCATGTTTCTGTAATTCAATGGTGTTGTTGGCATCACTGATTTTTTGGTTCAATTCCTCTAGCATCTTCTTCTGTTTTTTGGTTTCCTCTAGAGCCGATTCCGCTGACACATACTTCAGCTGGAAATTATCCCTGTCTCTGCTTACTGATATTAATTCCTCTTCGAATGCTTGAAGTTTACCTGAAAATAATTTAACCTAGTTCACTATGCACATACGAAATCTCATATGAATACAAAAAATGTAAATTATTTATGTATTCGCATGAACTATTATTAGTTTTTTACTTCATTTAAATGAATGAAGCAATTAAAAAAATATTCTCATTAATAGGCTAAATTTGTAGCTGATTATTTGAAACTCGTCTCAATGTGACATTTGAGATCTGAATCTCACCCTTGATTTTGAAAACAATGTGCATATTTGAAATCAATTATAATTTGACATTGACAGAAAACATCGTAAGGACACCTCTAGCTGAAAGTAATGTAAAAAAAGTTCTCAAAGGTGTATGAAGTCCTATCAATTTGAACTTGCTCAATATGGTACACTATGGTAATCATTCGACCGAGAGGAGACCAGTACCGTGTGTTGTGTAAAATGCTCTTTGTTAAGATTCTCATAATTTTAAGGATAAATATAAGAATTATAAAATTAGATTTTTAGAATAGTTCGATCTACAGGATAGTTTGATATTGACCACATATGCATGAAGATTGTAAGTACATCTAACTGGCAGTGATGACTTAACATAAAGTTGATCAGTTACATGTGACTGTCTTCACTACATATAAAAACTTACCATTTAATTCTAAAATCTGCTCTTCAGTATTAGCTCTCTCGGCCAAGAGCTCACTGAGAGTATTCTCCACTTCACTCAAAGTATTCTGCAGTTCACTGGCAGTGTTCTCTGATACCCTAAGCAACTTTTCATTGTCATCTAAGGAGTTCCGCAACCGTTCATTCTGAGCCTTAAGTTCATTTATTTCCTCTTTCAATGACTGCACCATGTCGTCCATTCCAAAAGAACTGTCCTCAATGCCAGCGAGTTTGCTTTTGGTACTAGTCAATTCCTCTTTAAGGATCTCACACTCCTGCAAATAACATGTCAATATTAATTTCTTTTTTCTCAATATACTTTTTATTTACATTGTTTATGGCTTACAATGCTTTTGATTATTGAAGAAAATACTATATATATGTGATTTAATGACTACTGGTAGAACTAAGGAAGGTTTTTTTACCTTTGTGCTAAACAGCAAATCCCTTTGCAAACTATTGATAGTACCAATAAGTCTACTATCCTGTCGTCTATTGTCAATGTAGTAATATCCCAAAGTAAAGAGAAGAACTGAAACAGCTGTAGTCACTAGGAAGGTCAGAAGACGATTTTTGTTTTCAGTACTTTCACCATCACAATATTCATCTTTGTAGCAGGTTTCGCCTGGAAACATATTTTTATAATTCAATATTCATATTATTGTCACAATCTTAGGGTTAGTTGAGTCAACTAGTATTGTGAAAATGTTACAGAATAAGATAAGGCAGGTATCTTCAAGAAATTGCAAAATCAATGAAAGATATTTGATACACAGTTGTCAGATAAGGCTGCTTATAAGATAACCTTATGACTTAATTTGACTTGTACATTATAAGGTTTATAAAAATGCAATGTTAACTTCTGTTACTATGATTACAGCATTTCATATACATATTACCCTGTTATCAATGCTAACTTTACGGATAAGTTTGCCTGGGTCACCCACCCCTAAAGCCAGGCACTTCTAGGTAGTCTAGGTCCCAGGGGAGCCAGAGCTAGTCATGTATAAAAAAACGCTAAGGAAAATAAATTTAAAAGGTGCCTAAAACAGAAACACTGAAATTACATATTCTAATGGTATGTGTGACTCTTACACCGACAAGGGAAGCCCTGCCCATTAGAAATATAAGAAAATCTTTAATACACACCTGGTGTAGCAAAAAGTGCCCTAGATTCTTCTCGAGAGCCCATAACAGTCTTGTAAGCTGATATGATGTATGCCATAAAAGAAAAGCCTTCACTTGATTCTGCATCTTTGTGTTCATTATCATTCATGTACTCTGGATTGAATATTGTTTCAGGTGGTGGAGTTTCTGTGGTTGATGGCCACATATCTGCTAAAGTTGAGTACATGTTTGATAAAATACCACCCTCATTATTTTCACTTATGGGACTCTCAGTAGTACTGTATATATCCTCAGCCAATGATTCTGCTGGTGTAGACTCATAAGAATCATAAGAATCAGTAGTAGATTGAGTTACATCTTCATAAGCTGCTGTTGTCGTAGTCTCCTGTTCTGTTGGCAGAATCGCTGGTATAGTAACTTCTTCATGTGATGTTCTGGATTCTTCTGAGGTCTCTACTGATGCACTTTCTACATTAGTGACTACAGAAGTCTCAGTCGAAGTTAGAATTAAATTAGCTTCTGTAGAAGTTGGAATATCGATTGTTTCCGTAGAAACTGGGGAGTAAGTTGTTTCTGACGAAATTGGGTTGTAATTTGTTTCTGCAGGAGTTGGGATGAAACTTGCTTCTGTAGAAGTTTCTGTATTTGGGAAGTAGCTCCCTTCTGCAGAAGTTTGAATATTGTCAATTGGCACATTTTCATTCATATTAGAAACAGTTTGGGTATCGATAAATGAAGCAGGAATTGTATCTAAAACTGGTGGAGGTGCCATTTGATTAGTGTTTGGTATACCATTTAGGTTTTGCATAGAATTAGGATCTCCATAATTTATATTATTCAATATAATATTTTCTTTATACTGATTTGGTATAGATGGAGGCACTTGTGGTGTTTGTATAAATTCGCTATTGGGTGGAGGGGTTACATAAACTTCTTGAGGTGGTATATTTGTCTCACTAGAGGTTTCAACTGGTGGGTGTGCGTTATTGTCTATATTATTCATTAAATTAGAGGGGACTGAAGTGTTCAACTCATTATTGTCAACAGCTTCAGGTTTTTGGATATTTTGTTGCAAATAATTAACTCCATCTGGTATTTCTGCACTGTTTTCAGACTGTACAAAGTTTTCACTACCACTAGGTATAATTGGGGGTAAAGGAAGAGGTTGAGGTGGAAGCTCTGGATCTTGTGCAATGTTCGATAGCTGCTCATTTGAAGAAATACTGCCAACATTTTCTACAGGGTTTTCTGTTGTGATACTTGCCAGTGTATTATCAGTTTCAGTGCTTTGATTTATATTATCATCTTGATTTGTTGGAAGTAGCTCAGAACTACTGTGTGTTGGTATATCGTTTATATTTTGATTTAATAAATTATTGCCCTCGTCGTTAGGAACATTTATGGAATTATTGTCATTGAAATTTTGAACTGGGTCTTGCAGCTCTGCTAATGAAGGAGTAGTGGCTTCAACCGGTTTAAAAGTTGTGGTATCTTGTGGTAATGGACTTGATGCTTCAGAATTAAACAATGTAGTTCCTTCGAAAACTTCATGAGCCTGCTGCACTTTATCTGGTTGAACTTCATAGTTGGTTTTCACTTCAACAGGTACAACAAACTGTGGATTCTTCTCGAATATTTTATACTCTCTTAAAAATCTAGAGTTTACGAATCCTTTGACACCGTTTACGTCAGCGTACCATAAGTCTGGATTGGTACCAGCTGATTTTTGATAAATTTTCGCGTCGGCATTTCCACGGAATGAAATTAAGTCCGCATCTCCACTATTATAAGCCAAAACAGTTTTAGCTTTCGATATTGGCTCTGGAAATAAATAAAATGTAGAACATGTTATCAAACTCAAATATTCAAGACAGATTGAAGTGTTCTGAGATAACTTACCGCTACATTCTTGGTTAACACAATAAACTTTGTCAGGCAACCTACATTGATATATTGAAACACATAAACTAATAAGAATAAATTTAAATAGAATCATTTTGCATTATTATTAATGTACAATTACATTTAATTCATAAAAATTCGTACAAGACGTTAGGCCACATCATCTGTCAACTCGTTCGTTCGGTCGCTCTGTTTGACGCAGACTGAAAAATCCATCATAAAACGTTACGGACGTGGAATTTCTTAAAAATATTTTATCTACTATATTTTTTATTTTAGTCTTAATTAAATAAATGTGCTATTTTAAGTGCAATATTATAAAACTTTCATATTTTTTATCAGTATCTTATCTTTTTCTACGAAAGTTTTTAGGTGAAATGGAACGTTATCTCTGGTAGACAACATTGTGTTGTCTTACGTTGCGGCATGTACTACGTGTGTGTTAACCTTAATACTACTTCACAATGCTAAATAATTGTTTAATTCGGGTACTATTATTCAAAAAAGAAAAACTACATATATCTACAAAGTATATAACTAGAAAGTTTTTAATAATTACTACACAAAAAAATATTGTGTTGCGTACAGTAAGTACGACATTATGCCAAAAAACAGCTTTTTAATGGTTTTAATTTTATATTAGAAATTAATGATAAAAAGGTTTCGTAGTTTCGTGCCACCTATTTATTTAGAAAGCTATGATACTTAATATATTCTGCGGTAAAAATGGTTATTTGACGGAAGTACATACATCATTATTTTAAAAATAAATTCACAAAAATATAGCTATGTCATTTAATTCTTATGTATCGCTTATAGATTTATCTAAGCAAATTCCATTCTACATAGGTAAGTATTTATTACATGTATCTTTGAAAACATTATTGTATGCGTCTATTTTATCAAAATACTATTTCTTATAACAGGGATTAGTAATATGAGACATAAAATGTGTTTTAGATCTATGAATATCTTTATTTGAAGCTGAAATATTTGACTATCGTAAATAAATAGAAATAGAATAAATAGTTATAGTTATAGTTCGAAACGATAAAAATGACAATCAAATGGCGGCATATGGGTATTTAAAAACTCAGGCAGTTAAACAAATTATAATCTTTGCCTGCAATCCATTGCTAAATAGACTTCTTGGTGGTGGTTCTTGGTGGGAATCGGCTTGTATTACAAGTATGTACTTACAGCGATAATAGTTAGTACTGGAAAACAAATTGGTATTTTGAGTCATATCAATCACCGAAATCAGTAAGGATGGGATAATTTCTATAGATAATAATGATTTTAATAATTTACCCATTACCCATTTTCTCCGACAGTTTTACCTTTCACACCAAAATAGTAATTCGAAGAAAACCAGTATTTTGTGTTTTTAATCTTAAGGCTTCAGATTCAATGTAAAGTTTGTGATTAAGTTCAGAATCTTTAATCACAAACAATATAAGATTCTATCAAGCTTTAATACAATTCAAATAAAAGTCTAGTTTTAACATCTGTTTTGGCTACCTATAAATAATTAGTACCATTAAGTACTCAAGTAATTTGGACAAATTGTTTTGACGCATTTTAATTATGTTATCATTTAGATGATCAAATCAAAAAGCAAATATGTTTTGGTGAAACACTAGTGATTAGCTGTTGCCATCAGACAGGAGATATAGGTGAAGAATCTTCAGAGTCCGAATGGTCTTGTACAGACAGTGCAGAATGTGGTAAATCACAGAAACCTAAAGATGAATCTCCTGTTGTGATTAAAGACCATGTAGAAGAGGATACTCCTAAGCCCGTCACTACCAATGAAGAAAATGATTTCCATTTCTTCTTTTTCCCCGACTGCAATAAGCCTAGTCGACCGGAAGATGTTACAGCTAGCGTTATTTTGATTGATGGAATTCCTCAAGTCAATCCTGCGGCCAAACCTCCTGAAGTGTGTAGTTGTAAGAAGGATAAAGACGGAAAATGTGACTGCTTTGTGAAGCTGCCCTGTCATTGTGGTGCTAAAACCTTAAAGGAATGCAAGTGTCTTCAAGTAGAGAACATTTGCATATGTCATGAAGATAATCCACGACCGTACTGCATATGTAAACCTGATGATGTTTGTATGTGTCTCCCCGATTGTAAACCTCGACCAGAGTGTACTTGCACTCAAGTTAATAAACCTTGCGTATGTCATCCAGAAAAGTTTCCTTGCGCCGTATGTACGTGCGAATGTAAGCCTAAATTTATTGAAGATGTCAAAAGCGAGGGAGTTCATGAGGAGTGTGTTAGTGAGGAGCAAAAACCTGAAGTACGTCCACCATGCCTATGCCAAGCACCTGATCAAAATCCCTGCTTTTGCCGTAAGGGCGGTGAATGTGTATGTAGAGAAGACGCATGTGTATGTGGCTTGCAAAGAGTCTGCATTTGTGAGCCTGTGGATGGTCAGCAGCCCATCTGCAAAGAGGACGATTCTAAATCATTGTGCAGCTGCCCTGCTGAGAAAGAGTGCACTTGTTTTGCAAATAGTCCAATGGACTGTAAGTGTTTTCCCGAAGCTACTAAATGTATTTGTGGCGATCCAGAAAATTGTAAATGTTTTAAAGTTTGTGAATGTCTGGCGCCATGCCTTTGTGATATAGCACCGAAAAAAGAAGAAGACGTATGTACTTGCATAGATAAAACTGAGCAACCACTAAATGAAATAACATGCACGTGCGCTCGGAAAGAATTCAACCAAAAAATGAAAAAGATGAGAGCCGGGAAACATGGATATCGCTGGTGTCGGGATGTTGACCCTCGGCATACGTATTTTGATTTTGCTTACGGAAGACATGATAAAATATCATATAAACATCAAGAAGCTGAGAGAATGAAAATTTTAGGACTACACGAAGAGGTTCAAAAGGAAGAAACATGCCCAATACATACTGTAAAAGCGCCTGAATATCGTAAAAAGGTGCGAAGACCATCCTTAGACTGTTGCAGTGCAGTTGGAGGTATTTGATATTTGTATAAACTGTCTGCAATATGAATTTCTTTTTGTTGTGTACATATTTACTCGTATATTTTGCTCTAAATGCATTTTAGTGTAAAACGCATGTCCTAGATTTATACAACGCGACATCGTAACGTTATATGATGTCGGAACGTTCCATGATGTGTATCCTTATCGTATGTATGACTTAATCCCTAGTTTCTCTGCAAAAGTTTGTCTACCATTTTTAATTTTTTTAATAATTATTGGTATGCAGATAAATAATCTTTCGAATGTTAGTATGAGAGTTGAATTAAAAAAAAAAACCTATTCAGGTATAAGTATCAGCGTGGAGACCCTTGGCGAAGATAAAGACAAGTTTCTGGTTCAAGTTGTGTCACATTCGTCCAAAGAAGGAGCTAAAACAGGTTCTAAGCTTGTGAGCATTTTGGACTCTCATCTTCATACCTTAGAGGAAAATAGAACTGAGTAAGTTATTTGTTACGGATATAGTGTTCGGATATAAAAGCCTAAAATAAAATTATTTTAATATAATAACAGTCATAATAACCAAGTAGGTAATACACCTTATTAAACGTACTACGTCATTCACGGCGACAATAAAGGGTCGATGATGAAGTATTTAAAGTAATATTCTGTGTAACGTTTCTGCCGAATGTTACGTAGATCCACCTAAAACTAAGGACATTATTTTTTTGCAGACACATTTCAAAGAAAAACATAACTAAGGAGCAACGGAGTTACATGACGATTTGTGAAAACGGCTATTACAATAAAGTCACACGTATTTGTGGGGAGCGTCATGTCGTAAAGCGATTTTACCATTCTTTCGAAGCCTCCCATAACTTTTTACTGGAAGGTGCAAACGTCGTACTTTTGCGGTACTTTGCGATAAATAGATATAGGGGAAACGTTAAGACTGACACTGTTCTTATGGATGGTACTATTTGCGAAAGCATTTACGTGAGTTAAATGATACATTTACTTCGAAGTTACGCTTTTACTTTCATAGGCTTAGTCTGCACAAATTTTATGTGTTGTAATGTTTGAACATGAATAGGTATATAAAAGGTTAGATGATTTCGTCAGAATTGAATTCATGTGAATGATGTGATTCCTTTATAGAGAAATACAGTTATAAAAAAATATTATTGCTTTATTTATCAGACTTGTTTCATTCAATTAGTCTCATTATACTCAAAATTCGATACTTAAATTGAATGACGATTAACAAATACAACATTTTGCTGTTTGCACCATGAATATGGAATTATAATTTCGTAGAAGCAGCTCAACGCTGCATCCGAAATGATTAATTCACGCAAAAACTTTTAATTACTAGTGGCTTTTATTCGTGTCGCATTTGCAGGTTTGTCTTGGCGTCAGCCAGGCTATTGTGAACGGAAAGCCGATGTTCGTTGTAAAAGTTGAGCGCCATATTGTAGAACCTTCTGGATTCATTCATCAAACAATGACGGTCCTCACTCTTAGAGGTATAGTGCTTACACTACTTGTGTATTTTAATTAAGAGCTTTAAAAGCATTTGCGGGCTTTATTCTCATCGGCGATTATTTCTACGCTTTTATCCTTTTATGCGGTTTGATTAAAGTTCTATTATGGTCCGTTTTCATATTGTTTAAAATTTGAACATATGTTTTCTGCATTTCCGTAATCGTTTGCTTTGAGTAAACTTTGAGTAAAGTTGCCCACTGCCACATCTATTCCCACCGCCACATCTATTTCTGCCTAATAACAGCAGTGTTAAGCGCTGCTGTCTTCTGGTTTGAAGGATGTGGTAAGTGAGACTGAGTTATCGAGGCATTCCAACTTAGTCCTCAAGAGTAGCAACGCATCAGTGGTCGACCCCAGGTAGGACTGTAGTCTTATCTGGGGTAGATTACAAAAGTCCATGGGCGGCATTTGCCACTTACCATCAGGTGGACTGCAAGCTCGTTTGCTACTCCATTATATAAAAAAAAGAAAATTACAACCTACAACCATCTAGAAAGTACACAATCTACAAAGTTAATAAGGCATCACTTTAGAATTTAATTTCTCACTTTTGAATTTTGTTTACTTGATTAACAATATGATGATGATTAATACTTTAAGAATTTAATTTTTTTATTGATCTAAATGTTTATTAAGCCGTTTAAAAATAATTATTAACTCGTTCCAATTTTTGTCACTATACCTATAGGCTATATGGTCAGCCATGAGTGGGTGGACAATAGTTACATTTTTCACCTGAACCCCCTGTTGCGGGTGATTCCTGAAAAGGACGAAATAGAACAACATGAACCACTGCGCGAAAAATGGCGGAACGACTTACAATTGATGTCGGATTATTTGGACTTTAAGGTACATCACAAGATTAGTTATTATTTTTATTAATTGTTGCTCTACAGACATTACCACCAAGTTATTATTACGAATAATCTTCTTTTTAAATTATGAATTCTTATAATTATGAACTTTTGTTAATACGAGTAGATAGATCTACTCTATATTCAAACATGTTATTTGTAAAACAGTTACGAAAATACTACTTTTCGTAACTTCTGAATTTTGTAATTTGACTCAGTAAAATTGAGGAGCACATTTTTAATGAATTTACTTTTTGCAGAGCGCTAGATCCTCAGAAGGCGCGAGGTACGTCAGCGAGAACGGAGAGTTGACCGCTATTATCCGTGATTACCTTCAAACCTTGCTTCTCTTACGTCCACACGACGCTTTACACTTCACCAGACACTACTTTGGGTCAGCTTTGTCATCCCTAGACTTGCCCCATGACGACTACTTCGATCCCTGCATGAAACAAGTCAGATACTTTTTCTTTGAGGAATGATTGTGAATATTTAGATTACTGATCTTTACACGGTATAGATTATGAATTGAATTACATTACAAAAAATGATTTTGCTGATGATTGTTTCGATAGCAACAACTTCACAACAACAAAAACAACCACTAGTCCTTCGAACCGGATCATAGGATTTTTAATGAAATACCATTTATTAATAATTACAATATTGTTGGATATTTTTAAAAGTAAAGGTAACATGTTTTTCGGTATTCTTTATTATATTTTAATAGTACTGTTATAAAATTTGTTATTCTACAGATGTCTATAAAATTGATTGAGATCACTAAAAATCTTTTATTTCGCAAACAAACCTACTTCGCTAACTTCTCAGACTCATAAGATTTAGGAACCGCAAAACTATATATGTACAAGTTAGGAAAGTTTCATTTCAATCTGGCTAGTGGCTTTTACGTGAAAATCTTACAAACAAGCTATTAAACCTTTGCTCTGCAGAATAGCGACTAGACGGCGAAGATTACACTAGATTTATTTCATTCTGCTGTTTTTCACAACAGACTATGCACTCTGGATATCTTCTCGTAAGTTCATTGAAACCGTAGTTGTAGTTTTCAGTATTGAAGTTTGAATAACTTTGCATATTTTTGGTAGTAAGCGTTTTTAATATTTTGATAAACTTTTTTGTGAAATGAGTGGATACTGTTTTTTCGTTATATGCCAAAAGCAGTAGATTGTTACGAAAATTTTGTATTTTTAGCAAGGCTGAAAAAATAACGGACATTTTTAATAAATCGAGAAACAATATAGATTCAAAGTACATTGCCATTATATCAATACACCTATACAATATTTTTACAAGTTATAAAGAAATATATTTCGACCGTGTCGTTCGGCCCAGGAGTCACTACCGGCACACTCTTTGCTACCTTATAACAGAAGTGTTAAGCACTTCTGTATTCTGATTTAAAGGGAAAGTGGTTAAAGCCATACTTTTTGGAGGAGTATTTTTTACTTAGTCTTTAGGGATAGCAATGCATTTATGACCAACCTCAGATAGGAATCTAATTTTATGTAATCAAAGTCCACGGGCGGCAGTTGCCACTTCGTATCAGGTGCACTGTATGCTCGTTTTCTGCTAAAATAAAAAGTAAAAAAAAACACTGCCGATTGTAAGGATAATCGTATATATTCCAGATAAAGGTTTCAGATTAAAGACAAATATAGGTAAAGGTACATTTTTTTATTTCATTCGAATGTAACGCAGTACTTCATTTGGGTGTTTTTGGGTTGCCTCACAATGCCTCACATGAGTCCTTTGTGATCGTCAGAAGTATTTCATAATGAGTTTCACTGTCCTCTCCTGTTCGAACCCTCGTCGCTTCGTGTATTGTAATGAAAAAATAATAATAAAGCGAATTAACAACATTCATTGTAATAAATATTATTCACATTTCTCTCACGATTTATGGTAGGTAATATTTTATTTTAATATAGGTAGATATGTCTTTCTACCTTATCTCAACCCTTATAATTATAATCGTTGTAATGACATGTTTTACGCCTTTTGGGATTTTGCGTCGAAATAGTAATATAAAAGTTATATACATATGTCATAAATATATCTATATTTTATTCCTTCCTTTATTTCCTACCTATCAATTTATACCCATATTGTTACGGTGAAAAAATCGCTCTCCCAACCCATTTTACTTTTTATTTACGGGTGCTACGTTAACACAAATATATACATATAGCCTATGACAGTTCTAAAATTGAGACAAGTTTAACGACAAGTCTATGGTTAAATCCATGAACCCTTTTTGGTTTTAGATGGTGCCAAAGAATAAAGCATATATAAATACGTTCGATAAATATTACCCTCATTCTGGCGCAATCGCGTAAAAATAATGTAAATTGTAATATATAACTCATAGTAACGTTCATACATTTCCCCCGCACGATTATTTTGTAATCGCCAGAAGAATTTGGCATGGCGTTCCGCTGTCTTTGTAATGAGTTTTTGTATGACAGCAATAAAAGTTAATTGAAAATTGTGTTCTGCTCACAGGAAGGCCTAACCCCTGTAATATGATCCTCTACCGTCGAATATTTTAATGAAAAATTTTAATGCCCGTGTGTTTGCACGAAATTTACATTTTCCTACTGATTACCTATTCTGTTTACTTAGTGTGTGTAAGTGTAATGTACTTACACTAGCTACGCAAGTGGAATGGTAACGTAAAATAAACTAGACGATGGCCCTGGCCTTTCTGTTTGAAGCTTAATAAATTAAATTATTGATTTAGAATTTATTGGATTTAAATCATTACTATGGTTAGTGTGATAATATCGTGTAACTGATTGTCGAGATGTATTAAGCAAATTTTGTCCAAATCTTAACTGGAAAATATAGCAAAGATTTGTTGTAATTCGTTCCCTTGTAATCACAGTAAGGGCCTAAATAAACAAAAGGTGAAAAGTTCGTATGGTGAAAGGAATAACAACGATATGAAACTTTTATCACGATTAAAAAGTAAGTATATCATAATTACAATTAATATTTAGTGAATTACACGTTGTTGTGTAACTTTTTATTATGCGCCATTGCGTCAAAAAAGATTGGAAAAAACTTGACATGCTAGTCCAATCCTGTTAAAAATATTAAAATATGATATAAAATAAATATTTGTATTAGTTATCCATAAAACCATTCAATACATATTATTGTGATTATTCTACTTCTCCACCTTATCTGTATTATCTACCTATACATATTACAGTTAAAATCCTTTAATTATTGAATTTTAATACGCAGAAATACATACATGCCTACCGTATTTATGTATACGATGCTTAACACAAACTCGTTAGACTGGGAATATAGGTACGTCTAAATAGACGTAATTTCACATTGAAATGGAAATGTCTCACGCCGAAGACAATTTCCGAGGTCTTTGGTCAATCTCCTCTCTATTTGCATCAAGTGATGACTTTGCGTTGTTCTAAATGTTAATTCGTAAAGCGAGAACATTCTCAGAAGGTAACTACAGCAATAACTTGAATGGGACTAGGTGCGAATATTATTAAGATTGTTTACGTTATATCTATAGTATCTATAGAATAACACGTAGAATTAAAAAAGGCAATAAAAGTTAGCGTATTCAAATCTTTAAAATAAAAAGATAACAAAGTCATACTGGTTTTATATTTAAAACCAGCATGACTAGTTTCATTAAAAAAAAAATATTGATTTTTTTTAATAAAACTGTCTGTGCTCCGCGGTTTCACCTGCGCCTATAGTGGAAATTTTATATTTTTACATAAAGGGGTGTACGCGTTCGATCCTGTCTTTTAGTTTCTTGGGCGGAATCCTAAAAATTAAACATCAAGTGACTGCCAGTCAAAATCGCGTAACATGTTTCAGAGACAGACAGACAAAAAATTTAATACTTGTGTTTTTTATAGGTACCGTGTTTATGTTTGTTCGTGTAGTTCCGGATTCAGAATAGGGCTACGGTATCTTCTGCCTGTCGTAAGAGGCGACTAAAAGGGGTCTTCCGGGGTTGCGGGCGGCAAGAGTGGGAGTTCGAACCGTCCAGCGACCCCGGGAAGGACGGCGGTATGTGTGGTCGCATGCCGCCGTGCACCAGCCGGTGCGGCGGGCGCCTCTCTCGCGCCCCCCCGCGAAGAGCCCGTTGAGGCAACGCGCTTGGAGGGCGCCGGGTGTGTTCCGTTGGAGATCCCCGAGGCCTCCAAGAAGCGCTGAGGGCGG
>DWRA01001433.1:0-17110 GCA_018250295.1 Spathilepia clonius
GAGGCATTCCAACTTAGTCCTCAGGGGTAGCAACGCATCTGTGATCGACTTCAGTTGGGATTCTGGTCTTATCTGGGTTGGATCACAAATGTCCATGTCCAAGTTGCAACTTACTATCAGGTGGACTGCATGCTCGTTTGCTACTCCGTCATATAAAAAACGTAGAAGCTGTTTGTATTGGAAAACGGAAATGTTGTTTTACTTCTTTATATTTCCTCACCTTTTAAACCTTCCCTGGACTTCTACAAGTAATTCGAAACCAAAATTACGCAAATCGATCCAGCCGTTCTCGAGTTTAGCGAGACTAACGGACAGGAATTGATTTTTATATATATCGCTTCTTTGCTTCAATAATGTGTTAACTTAAAAAACACAATTTTACAGTAGATCATTTTTTAAATAAAAAGAAAATACATTCTTAATTTTTATTTTTTTACCTTTATTGTAGATTACGTACAAACTTTAACACCTTAGCTATCTCAAATCATAAGATACACAAATAAATAAAATATTTTTTTGAAATTTTTAAATGCTCTACTGTAAAATTGTGATTTTAATAGAAGCGATATAAAGAGATATTTTTCATGTAATGTTACTGACGAACCACATCGATTAAATTTTTTCCACCATTAATCAGCTAAAACCCTTACTTTTTGTACCTTTAAATAAGGCCATAAACCTACCAATCCTAATGTCGTATCCGTGACTACCAGAATGCATTCCAGTGCAATAAAAACAAATATAGATTTAATACAACAAATAGAGGGAAAAAATGTAAAGCGCGCCGCCATCTTGTACGCGCGCACGTTCCGATCCTAAATCTTTATAGATCGTTTTCGTGCGTGATGTTGGTAGGATTTTTTCGGAATCGCTTTTTTTGGATCTAGACAAATGATCAATCTATTTGCAGTTTTTGAGTTTCCTGTTAAGGGTTATTTGGTTGGCAGTCAGATTTTTTGAAACAAAAATTTGTGGTGTTGACAGAATATTTCGGTTTAAAATGTTTATCTACGTATCAATGGTAACATTGAATGAAAAGAGTAACTAAAATTTAATTAATAAAAGACAAAGCCTGACTATTAAGTACTTATTAATTTGTTTGAATTTAATACTGTTTGTTTGTTGTAAAATATTTTTTATTTAATTGTCAACCATTACAACACACTAAAATATAAAATTTAATTAATTGGTTTTTAAAGTATCTTTAATTATCCACTCACTGATGGAGTGGTCACCTCAGTCTTAAACGGGTTGCAGGTTTGATTCCCGGTCAAACAAGTATCTAAAATATTATTTATATGTGTGGTCTCAGTTTGGGTGTTTGTGTACTTGCCTTTGTTTGTGCATGGCATCGTTGGAAACGGGAAAATCCTTGTTATAAATATAGAAAATATTAAATCTTTAAATAACTATTTACTATTTTATTATATGTATTCGAATTACTTTGAAGATAAGTGCACGCATATCCACCATTTATAACCGCATCTCCTGTTCCAGGTCTGCTGGAAGAAATTCCTTTAGGAATAAGCAGTACCTTTGCACGACAAGATAATTATATTATTTGTTATATTTCTTAACACACGGTAAAACTTTTTGTATAAAAATCCTAACAATATCTGCTTTATAGCACACATTTACACACGCACTCACACACGCTCTATAGTACTCTATATTTACGTCCATTATTAATAAAATCAATTCGCCAGTATTTTGCTTACAAAGATTAAAATTTGACACCTTATGCCTACTAGGAATACTCAAATTTCGTCTTTGGTAGGCAAAAAATACATAAATTATTTATAAATAACAGGTGTTGATCTATTTACTAAACAAAATCACAATGTAACTTACGAAGAAAGATATTAAAACAAAATAAGACGTACCAAGGATTCAGAGAGGCCACGAAGATAAGCGGATACTGAACCGAAATGTTTATTTTTCTCACAGCAACCGCATTAATTGGGGATTCCATAAAATACAAACGTTACTGGCTTTTGAGAGCTAATCTGGACGGCCGCCAGAGGATGAGACAGACGTAGGAACCTAACGCGATACTTCCGTACTTCTGCGAAATGTACGTACGCCGAGACGTAATTATTATGTACTAGCTGAGACACGCCGTTTCACTTCCGTTTAAAAAAATAAATGACATAAACAATACATATACAATTGTAATTTTATATCTTTAATAATTTTACAAGGTGTGTGATTCGACTCCAGCGGCACCAACGCCATGCCTATTTCTAGCTAATAACAACATTTTTCCACAACAAGCCTTAAAACATTTTCTAAAATAAAATGCTCATGTTAATCCTTATAATATCAGCGAGGGAAACTTGCGTATCGGTCGGGGATTATCTCCTACATACAGATTACTGACAGACAGACAGACAAAAATAATTGTGTTTTTGATGAGCGCAATGAACGAGAAGAGAGTTGTCTAGTCGGTTGATCTAGTGCTCGATTGAAAACTCGTATTAAGGGTGCATATAGTAGACCTTCGGAAACATTACTGCGTCACACAATAATATAATAAAACACAGGGCTAACATAACATGTCTTTTTTCCTCGAAATCCGTTAAAAATATAAAGTTTTGTCGCAAAAAAGCCGAACACGAAAAAAAAAATTATTCTAAAAGACAAGCGTTAACAAAAATCATATGTCAGAACTAATTAAGATTGTGTCTGTAAATTAATGAATACATTTCTGTATTTTCAGGAGATTTTAATTTTGAATCAATTTTCAACGGGAACACTGGCACGGTGTCAAGCTGATGAGAAATACGACCTTGAGAAGCTTATGGTCCATTTTCATGGCTGATTCATGAAACCACCCAAACGACTGAGAAATATATTGGTGTTTATCTTTCGCTTTTTGAGATTTTAAGCCCAACGAAATGTAATAGCGTAGTAAATTTTAACAAGAAAACTATTAATTTCACATTTTTATTACTTTTATTGCTTCTGCGAAATCGTATGCAAAAAGTTAATTTTATCTGTGACACAGATTCATAAGTACTAAATACATAAATAATATTTACTCTGTGTTGTAAACATATGAAAAAATATGAGCTAGTTAAAGCAAAATATTAAAAACGCCGAGAAATATCTGATAATATTTTTTAATTTAATAAAGAATAAACGTTTTTTGTTATCAGCTTAAACTTAGTAATCTCATAGTAATTAATTTATCAACTACCAAAAATACATTCATAGTGTGATGAGATGTCAGGATTAGTCATTTTGGCGCTACATTTTGACATTTTGGTCTCAGTCCAGAAGCATGGTTCGAAGAAAATAGAGGTGACCTTTCGGCACCAATTCCATGATAGACTCAGCTTGTTGTCTCTATGATGTAGAGTCTCCTGCACGTTTAATTTCACTCTCTATTGACATTTTCGTAAAGATATTATTTTTGTAATAAATATATTAAATGTCTTAACATGTCAGACTTTTTACCTTCGTTAGAATTAAAATTAATAAATGATCATGGCATGATGTTGCATGGCTAAAAAGAGGATGGTAAGTGGCAGCTGCCGCACATGGACATCTCTAATCGACTTCAGATATAACTGGATTCCTACGTGATCCCTGAGAACTAAGTTGAAATACCTCGGGTAAGCAGCTCTGACTTACCTCACCAAAAATCAGTGTTAATTTATCCTTACATCCAAATAACATATTACCACCGACATTGGGCTGTCTCTATTTGAAACTACCCCTAATCAAAAATTTACTTCCACTTACGTTAAAGATGTAGTTCTCAAAGTATAACAAGGCAACCTTTGTAAGTTGTTTGACTATTGTCATAAATAATAGATAATGTCGTAATACTATTATATTATACGTACGGCAAGTAAAGTCTGGGGGTGTAGTAACCCCTGTCCACATCGTGTCACGATATTTGCCTATATTTACGTAATTCGTAGATACGTGACCTTCAAGGCACCCCTATTAGAAAGCAGGGCTGCCACAGACTAATCAAATAGATAACCTACTGTCATATTTTGTTAAAATTGAACTTCAAATTAATGTCAACTGATAATAGTTAAATAAAGTCGATGAACTGAACTTTACATTAAATTATTGATTATGTATTTATATGCCAGCGAATACTGAAATTAACTATTTATTTGATTAGGTGAAAGCAATTATTAATTCAATAGTGGTGCATAATACATCAGCAGCCGAAATAATATCAATCTATAAATATAAATGATGTCTAAATCGCTAAAGAACAGATAATGCACACTTGAAATTGATGAATTCAATTCAATTCAATCCATTTATTGCAGGATAAGGTGGGTTACATATGTGAAATACTAATCTAATGTGAATCTAGTGTAGAATCATGAAATTTAACACAAGACTTCCTCATGTAGCTAACATTGCTACCAGAAAACAATTTTCGAATTATTCCCATATATAATTTATATAGGCAGAACATTTTGTATTTTCCTAACGGCGTAAATTTGTCAGCCCTACGTGTACCCTCACCCATTATATTCGACCAACCCCACGCACGGCATTGGCACCCTTCGATGCATTTATATGCCAAATTATACAATCGATTCGAGTACGTAACACCACAAAATAAAGACAATTCGACTTGGGGTTTTATTTCATCAAATCATACAAATAGTCATTCAAAGGTGGCAGGACTCTATGGTTCGACTCCGGCAGCACCACTGCCACACCTGTTTCTACCTAATAATAGCAGTGTTAAGCGCTGCTCTCTCCTGGTTTGAAGGTTGTGGTAAGGGATACAAACTTGACGAGAGTTTCCAACTCAGTCTTCAGGGGTAGCAACGCATCTGTAGTCGACTTCAGTTAGGATTCTAGTCTTGTCTGGTGTGGATTACAAATGTCCATAGGCGGCAGTTGCCAATGACGATCAGGTCGTTTTCCAAAAGTGTCAAACGGACAGGCCCTTTTTTATAGTGAAGAATTAATTAAATTATCTAATTAAACACGACCAGAAATGATAAAATAACATTGATATACATAATTAAGAACTTCTTTTTCTTGATCCACTCCTTTAGGACGTTGGACATGAGGGCAAGCCTTATTTTCGAGGCTGCAGCTCTGAAGAGTGAAGTGGTGCTGCAACCGAACCATTTCGTGTCGTTTCACGCTGACACTTCTTTTCCCTGCTGTCTTTCCTTGGATGATTAGTAAAGTAATCTATATTTGTTGTATAATAACAATATCTGATTTTAGACTTAGGTATATTACCGCGGAATTGATACATTTTGTTATGTAACGGGTACTCACGATACGGGTACTCACGATACGCAACTGGGTCGAAATATTGGCAATTAAGAAATAAAACATCGTATCGTGAGTAGCCGTTACATAACAAAATAACAATATCATACAACACCCTAATCATGTTCTATCGTATCATGTTCTGTATTTGATTTCAAATTAATACGTCATACCCCATTCTGGTACTGACCCAAGACAATAAGTTCTACACAGTGTAGCTATGTGCATACAGTATAAATGTCAATCAGATACGACATAAAGTGAAGGTTTGGTCACAGTAAAAAAGACATAGTAAATCAATTAACTTATTTTTTAATCTGTATTATTTTCAGTGAATGAAGTAGCAAACGTGCATGCCGTCCACCAGATGGTATGTCGCTACTGGTGCCCATGGACATCTGTGAACAACTCCAAATAAGATTAGAGTTCTACCTGAGATCGGCCACAGATGCGTTACTACCCCTGAGAACTAAGTTGGAATGACTCGGATAAGTGTGTCACCCTTACCACACCATTAACACTGTTGTTATTAGGTCGAAAAAGGTGTAGCGGTGGTACCGCTGAAGTCGAACCACGAAGGCTTCTACCACCTTTAAATTTATTTATCTAGATAAATAAGATAACTTGTACTGTAGTGTGAATTCGTAGACCATATGTTTCGTAAGAATGAGGGCCGAATTTGGAATAGTACATCTTAATTTTCTTGCTTCACCTTCAACTCTTTTCTCAATGAACTTCTCTCGAAATTGATAGAACTTTTTGTCTCTCGACTCCAGAGGCACCTCCGCTACATCTATTTCTGCGTAACACTAGTTATTGTTAAGCGGTGCTGTGCTTTGGTTTGAAAGACATACTTATTCGATTCCACCGAAGTATTTAGGGGTAGTAACGCGTCTGTAAACCTCAAGTAGGACTCATATAAATTACTATCACTACATATTATCGGATAAACTACACGGTCGAAATCTATTATATGACATACTAATTATATTTCTCTGTGACATTTCTGAATCACTGATACAGTACGGTAAAGATTATCTTTGCCAACATCCAAATTTTGCACATCTAAATGTGTGATCTGACCTAAACTTCCACTCATGTGCATATTGTAAATTGTCTTTTATATAACATTTTGTGTGCCGCGGAAAAGTCAACACCCTCAGACTCTATGACTCATCGCGACGTATAGAAAATGAACTTTTGTCAGCAACTCTACTCGCGTCTCTACTTTTACCTATTTTTTATGTTAATGAAAAATATAGTAGATATCCAACATCATCGTATATATTTTTGATAATGGGGTCCTAAAGCAGTGGCGTAGTCAATGTAGGAGAATACATTTTCCTAGCAGCGCCCCTCTGCGGAAAGTATCCGAACTAAAGATTTTACTTGGAGAAGTACGGGCCAACTCGTTAACGACGATCAAGTCGCTAAACGTAAAAACCTCATGGTAAGCAGTACCCTTAAGTAATAAGTTTAGTGTCCTCCTTGAGGTTGATCACCGGTGCGTTGCTTCCTCTCAGGAGTCAGATGGAACACCTTGGATAGGTAGGTACGTGTCCTTTACCACACGTTTGGATCTTAAATATAGCAGTGCTTAACATTGTTTTAGGCAGAAATAGGTGCGGCGGTGGTGCCACAGAAGTCGAACCACAAAAAGTTTCACCACCCTCAAGTTCAACTTTGAAGAATATTTTCCACCCGTGCTAAAAGGGGCCGGACCACAGCCCATAATATATAACCCCAATGGTTTCAAACAAAAACCGGGTTTTACTCCAGGACCTTCAAAATAAAACACATAATTGAGTAATACTCTTTGATATCTTCTCGAAACAAATAGGCTCCAGTCCTATTTATATCATATATGCTTATTTATATGATAGATTAAGCCTGAGATCCTGTCGTAAATACAAACTATTTCCTTCTAAGGGTGATAACAAATTTATAATCCCACTTTGCTACATTGCTCCTTTGCTTGCTAATAGAAATTTAAAGAATAAATTCGGAAGTATTTCTGAATAAAAGTGCATGTAATTAATATATACATACATCAGAGAAAATATTTATCAAGACCATGCTCTGCTATTATATGGCAAAAATGCAATGTAAGCAAATTTAGTTTAATTTGTATATATACAAAAATAATTTACTATGCTTAGTTGTGTTCATGTCAAAATACAATTCAAAATGATTTTAAACTAGTGAAATCATCGAGGTATTTAAATACATTTTATTATGTAAAGAATCCATTTAATTTAAGTACCCAATACATAGTAAAATGTAGGAATAGAATACGTTACCATACAAATAAAACAATAAATTAATATTAAAAGTAGTGTAGTGTGGCGCCATCTCTTATCGTACAACAGAAACGTCACACATTCAACAACCCGTGTCGAAAATTTTGGCGAACGTAACGCGGGAACATGTAGTTCTCAGAAATTGAGGGTTGCGATACAGGGGCTTCTTGGCATCCGCTGCCGTTGTACTGGTGTCCCGTCCGCCCACATCGAGTTATTGATGTCCTGATAATCATGACAGAGCGTTTTAACGTATAATAATGTTGAAATACACATTTTAAATATTTTTTTACTTTATTTCAATGAGAGCTGACCAATGATTCCTGATCCTCACATAAGTTGTTAACGATAGTTTTCCTTTTTTCCGCTTAACTGTATTTTGAGTAGGTACACTGTTCAGTTGCATGTACAAGCATTTTGTGCAGGTATTGTTGTATTATAGATAATCCACATTTTTAGTTAATGAGAAGTCTCGTAGATAGTCAGGTTCAAGGGATTGGACCAAATAAATGGGACTGAACTGCCTGAAGTTGTCTTCTTTTGTAGCTCCACAGTCTCTACGCTCAGAATTTCTGTGATTTCCTATAACAATACATAACAACATATACAAGAACAGCATCACATAGTCAAAACCGCTTGAATCGCTACCTAACCGTTATTAATGATGGAAACTCCCCACATGATTGATTCTACAAAATTGACGTTAATTACTGCTTTTTGAAATCCTAAGATTCCTTAATAATATGAAGACTATTTGCTTAATATCAGGCGGTAGAACTTTTTGTGGTTCTACTGCAGAGTCACTGCCGTTACAAGTATTTCTATTCAATAATAACAGTTTTAAGAGCTGTTATGTTGTAGTGCTGAAAGTTATGGCAAGGGATACATACTTATCAGAGGTATTCAAACTTAGCCCTCAGGGGTAGCAACGCATCTGTGTCCGATCTCAGGTAGGATTCTAATCTTACCTAAAGCGGTACTGACCGCTTACCATCAGGCAGACTGCATGCTCGTTTGCTACTCTTATATTAAAAAAACTAGTGTAAAATTATTTCAACTAGTTTTACCATTTCAATCAGAAGCTATAAATTATGAAATTTAAGATGTTGCACTATAACATGGTAATAAATGTGCAAATGTTATAAGTAGCGCCATCTCGTATATAGCAGAGGATCGCTAGAGAACCGTGTAGTTCGAGACATGTAAGCGAAGATGTTCTTTGGTGAAATTTTTACATATTTTGGCCTGTTGAAACTTTTTGAAACATAAAAATAACTCAGATATTTTTGATAATATTTGGTGAATTTAATCTTTAATAATATAATTTTTTTGTAGCTTTTTGATAACTCTCAGATATGTTATTTACGATGAGGATGTAATAATTCACTTACATCAATATTTTGTATTATTATTATTTACATGATTTATAAATCTGAAATTTTATTTCTATCACTTTGTAATAAAATTTCTTAATAGTATATTGTTTCAAGGTATTTTGTAATCTGTGCGTGATACTATACTGGCAACCCGATTTGTCTATGAAATATACGTCGGCTGACGGCTGGCAGGTACATCCGGCCCACGAAGGAAGAAAGGGCCCTTTTTCAAGCGTACGCCATTGCTGGCGTATGGTAGTGTATTTTATTGAAAGAAAAATCAAAAACCATCCAATATGGTGAGTATAGAACTTAATCATAGTGTTCACAAATATGAAGAGATATAACCGTGCTACTGTTTTGCGTAAATATTTTTGGAATTAAGTGTTAAATAGTCGTTTAAAACTTAGTTTCTTCACGACGGTCGTCTTTGTAGTTGGATGACGTTTCTGAATTATTTGGTGAAATATTAAAGTGTTGTGCGGAAGTACTAATATATTAAACCATTTGCTATTACCAAGTAATATTTAGGGAATAACGGTTTATTGACGAGAGAATGCAACGTGCGTGTGACATATTGGCGTTCGAACATCTGTGTTGTGATGTTTCGTTAGTCGGCACGATGATGAGCGGTTTTCTGGTTTGCGCAGGTGAATTTTACAGTAGACGAGATCCGTACCATGATGGACAAAAAACGGAACATCCGCAACATGTCCGTAATAGCCCACGTCGACCACGGCAAGTCTACGCTAACGGACTCTCTCGTCTCCAAAGCCGGTATCATCGCGGGGGCCCGCGCCGGCGAGACCCGCTTCACAGACACGAGGAAGGATGAACAGGACAGATGCATCACCATCAAGTCTACGTGAGTACACCACATGGTGCAATAACCTTTCGTTTCGGGTGTCATTGACACGATGCAGCTGCAGAAAAAATGGCTACCCATCCCTAGCTTACATTTCTTTGTTTAACTAGATTTTTTTAAATAAATGCCACATTACAAACTCTTATCTGTCATTGTGACATTGTTGATGCCAGCTGATATTTAATGGATCAATATTGATTCTTTTCCGATGTAAAATGATGAATGTTCTTACCATTTGAAACTGAAAATCTTTGACGATTTTTAGAACGGCCATCTGATGAAATTCCTCAAACTCAAACCGACTTTTATAACTAAAATCATGATTTGTGAGATGTATTAATGTTCCACAGAGCTATTTCCATGTTCTTCGAGCTGGAAGAGAAAGACTTGGTGTTCATCACAAACGCTGACCAGCGTGAGAAAAGCGAGAAGGGTTTCTTGATCAACCTGATTGACTCGCCCGGGCACGTGGACTTCTCCTCGGAGGTCACGGCCGCCCTCCGTGTGACTGACGGTGCCCTCGTAGTAGTGGACTGTGTATCCGGTAAGCTTATAGCATCATATTTAACTAGGATTACTGTAGGGACCAAAATCTGGGTTAAAGAAGAGAAAAAAAAAGTTACTATCCATAACAGCTGCAATATGCTTACATAGTAAAAATGAAAAGTAGGACAAGAAAAATCCCATATGTTTAATGATTGTCCATGTTCTTAGTTGCATACTGTTATGCAATTTTTCCTATGCAACTTGTATTTGCTTCTGAAGTAATTAATATAGGTTTTATAGCAGTCATAAAACCCTAAGTTGAATCTAGGTTACAGTTCCATGACTTCAAATCTCATAACTATAAAATTATGGGTCTGGTTAATAAATTAAAAGCATTATATTATGCTCTTTGTACTTTAACATACAATATTCTTTATGTGAATAGAATGTAGTATGTTATTTTGTATTATATGAAACATAATTATGGAGTGAAGGAGTGGAGAGAAGTTCCTCTACACATGTTCTGCTAGTTCTAGAATGTTCTGGATTTGTAACTTGTCTTCATGGATATTTAAGGCATAGCTAATGGGGTCCAATCTCTGGAATACTTATTATATATTGAGTATACTTATTATAATATATTATACTTTAAATATGTTGTCCTGTTAGTACTCTCATTGTGTAATAGTTTCATGCAATAAAACTGACTACACTAAATCTTTATTGTTCTACAGTATGGAATAGTAGTCACCATAATGATCTGACAATGAGACCTGTGTTCAATTCTTAGCCAGACAGATATCTAAATGGTGAATTCAGATATCAGTTTCTATGGAAGCTTGCGGCAAACATCAATCAACACATAGGAGTAGACAATTACCATGAGGTGATTTGTGTGTGTGTGATTTGTTATTTCAATCTTTGTAACAGACTTCACAATACAGAAGAGGTTCTCAATTGGTCTATGTTGTTTTAAGAATGTGACATACTATTACTCCTTTTGATCTTAAAGTCTCAATTTTCTTCTAAACAGGTGTGTGCGTACAAACTGAAACTGTCCTGCGTCAGGCGATCGCCGAGCGTATCAAGCCCATTCTGTTCATGAACAAGATGGACCGTGCTCTGCTGGAGCTGCAGCTGGAGTCTGAGGAGCTGTACCAGACCTTCCAGCGCATTGTTGAAAACGTCAACGTCATCATCGCCACCTACTCTGATGACAGCGGTCCCATGGGTGAGTAAATTATTCTGTATTTTTTAGATGGATTTTAAGAATTATAACATTAACTTTTATAACCTTGAAAAAAAGGGTGCCATTCGAGAATATACAGTTTCAATTTTGACTATTTTTTTTTCTTCATAATTGTAACAATAATTTTGTTCTGTAGTTAGCAATGACAAAATTATCCAAAAGGTAGATATATTTTTAATAACTCAATAAGTATATAATTTTCTTTTTAATTTACAACACCAATGTATTCCAAGAAATAATGTAGTTTTTGATGGAAGTCAATTTTTATACATAGTTTCTCTTTATACTTTCTCTCCTTTCTCTGAATATAGATTGTGTTAAAAGCATAATTTTATTGAGCGCAGTTGATATTGGCAAGAGGTAATATTCTACTTATTGATAAAAAGGTGCCCACTATTTATAGATATTGTGCAATAATTTTCTCTACTACATTTGCTGTTACTTATTATTATGAAATATTATGTCTTTATATAACAGTACCTATTTATATTTATTGATATGTATAATTGTATTAATTGTATTTCTTCTGTAAAAGTGTATGGGCGACATTTTACAATATCAGTTATCATATTTTTTCATATCTACAATCAGATTAGTTCATGTACAACATAGTTATTATACTCGTAATAACTGTAGTTTCAAAAAAAACATACTGTATTACTCAACGCAATATGTTTATGTGCAACTATAACCATATAATGTGGTAGCCATATTAGGTATATTTTTGATTCAATATACACTAGTTATACATTATGATTAATTAATATTATAATCAGATCAGCATTGTTGCATGTTACTTGATAAAGATACTTTATCTTTTGCATTGTTGTAACACGTGATGTAAATGCCCAATAACATGGTGAAGGTCATACTTGTGTAACATAATCTGATCAGCTGGATGTAATCTGCTGAGTCATGCCTACATTTGTAGAACTTTTAACAGAAGAGAAGTAAGAAATACTAGTTTTTTGTGGACACAACTTAATTACACTCAAATATCTATTTAAACGTCAACAAGTATATATAACAAAGTATAGTATATAAAAAACTATTTTACTGTGTAATGTTGTTATGCTGCTGCTATTAAAAAAACACCTTGGAAAAAGAAGGTTAATCTGATAGCATATAGCACAACCATTAGTTACTGAAGGCTCCATTAGATTGTAGTCATTAAGCCCTAGTAGAGGTTGAAGCTTTGTTTCAAAACTTTTAATGCAGATTGAAATTTCTTACAAATTCTGGTCATTGTAGGTTACAGTTAACAAAATCTAATATAGAGGTTTCTAAATTGTATAGGAGTAGTAAACAGGCATGCATTTCAAAGATGCATATGTCTCTTTACCACACCCTTTAAACCAGATACAGCAGTGCCTAACACTGCTGTCATTAGGTAGAAAAAGGTGTGTACCAATAAAGTCAAAAGTTAAATTGTTCTTCCACCTTCAAAAACTATATTATTATCTTATTAAACAAGATTCAAAATGAAATATATAGTTAAGGTTATGGAATGCATTGGAAACAAATGTTTAAGGAACTGGGTTCACCAAGACAACATCAAATCATTTTGTTGGTAACTTTTACTTTGTAATTGATTATTGTATTAACTTATGTTATCATAAATGATGTTGTAATAATGTTATGTTATCATGACAGGGTCAAGTCAAAGTATTAATATTTTTGTTACCCAGTTGCATGGATCGTGGTCACGGTGGAGTTCCGCCGTGACCACGATCCATGCGACTGGGTCGAAATATCGGCAACTAAGAAATCAAAATTTCGTATCGTGGTACCCGTTACATAACAAAATGTATCAATTCCGCGATAATATTAGCCTAAAATCAAAGTATTAATAGTCCACAGTATTTGTAGACTTACCTAGACTAGATATTAGTATACCTATTCGTCCCATTGATACTGGGTAAAGTGTTTAATGCTATACTCCAGCGGCAGACAAGGACGAACATTACGCTCTCAGTATGGATTGGTAGGACGTTCCGCGTGGATGTTTTGCAACAAAAATTGAGAAACAAATTACATTCCAAGATATTTTTATATTGTTAATGAAAATTGTCTCAGATTTATCCCATATAATAAATCTAAATAGGGTTTAATTAATTTTATGGTCATAGTCTTCAAAAGTCCGCAATCATTTTCTGGTGGCGTTTACTTTACATAAATTAAACATAAGATTAACTTTAACATAAGATAAAGATATAAATGACGTATCCAAATATAATTTGCCACTTATGTACACTTTGACTGGAAGAGCCCTCCTTCAAAGCGTTGCTTTGGCTAAAGGCTACAAAATGTCCATAGGTTATGGTGATTATGGGCTGTGTTGACAGGTATCCCATCTGCTTTACTCTTGGGTTGTACCATAGAAAAAACAGGCGAAAATTCAGGCGAATAAGCGATAGTACAGTGCAATAAGTTGGATATATTGTTGTCTGTCAGGTGAGGTGCGTGTGGACCCCAGCAAGGGTTCCGTGGGCTTCGGTTCCGGTCTGCACGGCTGGGCGTTCACCCTCAAGCAGTTCTCCGAGATGTACGCCGACAAGTTCAAGATCGACCTGGTCAAGCTCATGAACAGGTATGGCAAAACATATCTTTTTATATTTACAGCATTTTACTAGGTATTGCAGTATTGTGGGTATCGCGGACACGCGCAAATGAACACACAAATAACCTTTTTTGATAATAGATAAAGTTTTGATCTGGACCGAATCTAAAACAGCATGGTGTTAGCATCGTGGCACAGCACCATGTGGGCGATTAATTGTTCTTTTTTATCGTCTTCTAGACTTGGACGAAACATTCCGTGACTGTGTATCGTTACTTGTAGGAGTCGAAGTTATGTATTTTTATAGGATTTTTTAGGAAAAATTACGTGTCAGACGTGACGTGTCTCACTTTTTTTCTACACATTATTTCAACTGAGACGACTCGAGCCTTCAACGATATAAAATCATGTCGTTCTATATTACTATCGTTTTGCCACGAGCCGTGTCTGACACGATGTCTATAGATATAAATGCACCATAAGAGGAAAGTCTACAAAACGACTACGCGTGTTTGTGACCTACTTGTGCGTGGAAAGCACATTTCGGTTTTATTGCAACGCTAGCTTACCGTCCAAAGCTTCAGCTGTGTGTTAATATTGAGACCATTAATTTACTTCCACAGCACACCGGGACCAATAAAGTCCAAATAAATATTATTATGGCACTGATAGCCTAGTGGTTAAAAAAAAAGTTCTCAAAGTGTGTGAAGTCTACCAATTCGGACTTAGCCACCGTGGTGGACTATGGCCTAATCCCTTTCACTCTGAGAGGGAGACCCGTGCCCATTAGTGGGACAGTAATGGGTTGATGATGAAATATTATGGTAATGAAAAGTTCATTTTTGTTTTTCAAATTATTATTGTCATTTTTTTAGACTTGTTCATGTATACTTTACATTAATGTAAGCTAAATCGTACCAATGATTGTACTGGCAAGATTTTCACAACAGAGGGACTCTAAAATATTGTTCATTTTTGTTTAGAAATATGACTTAACCAACCAACCTGCAACCTAAACGGGTTGGCCGTTTAGGTTGCACGCTGGTAAAGTCGCGCCCAGAAGCTTTTAAATACCTAGAAGTAGGAGACGTCAGTTTTTTACTTGAATAAATACGAAGAAATAGTTAAATATAGATGCCGCCCACAATAGCTGTAGGGCGGCGTCTAAAAGTAGATTCGTTTATAAGAAAACCGTAGAAGTAAATCGAAACTTAGTTGACGTCATCGAAATATAGGTTGCGTGGGGTAAAAGGCAGTCTAGGCACTCAGCCCGCCTACGATACAATAAAAGGGCGAATAAGGTCAAAGTTAACTTAATCATCTACTGCCCACATACTGTAATTTATTTTACTAACTCATGAGGGTGGTGGTATAATGGAGTAGCTTATTGGACATTTAACTTGAAACTTATAATTGATTAGTGAACGTATTTAGGTTTTTTTATGGTACAAAAAACCAAATATAACGTAAACAGTTTTCTACGATTTATCATGATGGCTTTACATCGGTATCATTCGTAACACTTTCTTGTGTAAATACATACAAACAAATATTATTAAAATGTCTGCGTGTAATATCAGAGTAATTTTATACATATTCATAAATATAAAAGTACATACGGTACACATAAAAAATCAATTGTTATATTTTTTGTGTCTATTTGTTTAGTCTAATCTCTGAAACAGTTGGGCCGACTTTGACAGGACATTCACTGGTATATAGCTAATGTTATAAAGACTTTTATTTTAGGAACGCTCCTTTTTTATTGTTGAATTTATATAATTTCGCTTATATCTTTGTCGTTTTGAGTATTTTAAACGCGGGTGAAAACGCGGAGCGCACCTAGTATAAAAATAAAACTTAATACGATAGAAAATACTTTGTACCTTGACATTGGTGATAGTTTACGCCACACACTGTAAAAACTGGAGGTGACAGTATAGTGTAAAAAAATTGACGGGCGACGAAAAATCAATATGGAATGAAATGAGGCCACGTGGAGTGCCGCAGCGGCGACGGTCGCTCGGGATCAATACTGCAGTGGAATGCACTGTGGCGGTAACCTTCAGAGGACCAAATCGTAAAGTGTTATCTATACGTATTCGGTACAGACTTTATTACTCCTCGCTATCTCATCGTCGCTAGTTTTGCTCTATTACTATTGTCTGCATATGCATTTTTTCTTCGGATATTATTGTATGAATGTTTAGGATTCATAAAGGATTTATATATAGATTTTATAAAGAAATATATGTCTGAAAGTTACGATAAACCATTATTCACTGTAATGAAGTCCGACTTAATGATTATTTTTTTCAGCGAGGTAATAGCTTATAGTCTAACGTACTAAGAAATCACTGTCTCATTACTGAGCGTGGGTTTTCCCGTAGTTATCAGAACAATTAACATTAGGTTACCTTTTAAAACAAAGATCTTTTCGGTATTACAATTTTCTATGCGATATTCTGTTTACCGTGAAAACAAGTAGTAATTAGAATAATTAAGTACTTTTCATCAAAATTTCGTCGGAAATGTTTCTATTTAAAATATATTGACGCTTATCTTTACTTTACGCTCGTGTTGCGATAAGTGTTCTGCACGTTGGCGATCGCTATACCAGATCGTTTTGATCAGTCTGATAGAAAGTATGAACATGTAATCATATCGAAAGTCATTACGCTGTCGTCACGTGGTATTTCGATAAGCTCGTACCACACACCGTCATTACATTTTAATATTATTATAGTAGTTTAAGTTGGACATTAGCGCTTCTTTTTATTCGGACCTACTTATGCAAACAGGAACCAATCCACACAACGACGGTTTTGAGAAAAAGCCCTTTTTGTCAAAATTTTGTATACTGTAAAATGTTAGGTTATTTTAAATAAAATCTATTTGCAATATTGCACAAAATAATTTGTTCTATGAAAATCATCAACTCATGTTTAATGATCTTGGCATGTGTGTAGATTGGTTCCTGTTTGCATAAGTAGGTCCATTTAACAA
>DWRA01001434.1:0-17109 GCA_018250295.1 Spathilepia clonius
GGCTGTTATAGTAAGTGATAATTCTATATATATAGATGTAATATTCTATATGTTATAGTAATTTCTGATACATAAATTTGAAAAATCAAAGGTGCATGCCGGGGGTTTTAACCTCCGAAACATTAAGAGGCCGAGTTTCAGCTACTTGCTTCACAACCAATAATTGTAATATTGCCACATTGACTTTAATCATTATAAAGATTTTTATTTCTAGAAGCTTTTTACATCCTGAAATTATCAATCAACAACTGTTGATCGGACCGTCAGGATCAGAAGAATCATGAACGATCGATCACTCAGCTCAATATGTGCTGACATTATCGGTGATGCATCTGTTTACAGACCGACCACGGAATCAGTTAATGCTCGCACCATCCATCAATCCAATGGGAGGAGACCCAGATAATCCCATATTTCATGTATGTACTCATCAAGCGCTTAAATTTATGACTGCCTGCTATCGTAGTGATATCCAAATAACGAGAGGATTTCAGATTTAGTGTTTGAGATAATCTGGTTCCAATTTGTAATTACAATATTGTTATGGTGACGACGTTAATATTTTCAAGTTATGTTATACCAATTCAAATACTAGTACACTTTCATTGAAATTTCTGTATGTTTTTGAAATAATACCAACCTCAGAGTAGTCATTATAAAAGCGCTCCTTACCGCACTAAAATGGGCTTAGGATTAATGTAACCATAAGAACGATGTCTACTATTAAAAATTCACATAGATAGCAAGCAAAAGTTTTGAAACCCGCGGTACTTATTAGTGACCTATCAATATGTCACATCTGCTCACTGTCGTTGGCACTAAGATAGTGGCGCCACAGACACTATTACATATTATAATAATTACTTTGGGATACCAACCACGTTATAATGATAATTTTCATAGTAGCATACGGGCACATTTAATCGCAGACAAACAACCTTATGTTTCAGAAACTAAATTTAAAGATGTGGTTGGAAAGGTAAGAAGACGCAGAGTTATTAGCGTAATTAAAGCTATAGAAAGCTTCATTTTAAGCCAAGAATAATCCAAGATTAACCCAAGATTGTAGATTAGATTAGGATATTACGTTTACTTTAGTACCTGCTTTTAATTCGACTATCATTTTCTCCAGTCATTAAATGAACGGTAAGGAACAGGGACACTGTGAGCCCATGTGATTACATGCAGAGATTATCAAGGCGTTATAACTTTGGCAAACAATAGTGTCTACTCAGCCTTTTGTGGTCTGGGGTGTAGCTTATGTAACTAAAGATTGCGTACCGAAACGAGCCTACAGAGATTTTGAGGTGGAAACGATTTTGCTATTTTGTGGCACTTCTATTTCTGGTTATTAACAACAGCAACAAGATTATATGCTCTGATATAATGAGTCTCTGAAGGTAAATACTTAGGTGACACAATCTAGTACAGTTCCAGGGATTTCAGATTTTGTCAACAATATTTTTTTCATCGAAATTACAATACATACTGATTTACAGGTATAGCCACGCAAGTGCGTGCTATTTCACGCACAGAAAGGTTATGAATTTTGTCAAGCCTAATGTTGACATGGTTGATATGTTTTACTGGTAAATTGCTACGTTTACCCAGCGCAATAATCAGTCCTATTCAACTATTTCATAACATTGTATCGTGATCTAGATACACAATGACGTGTCAGCCAAATTCTGAAAAATATTTAAGTTGCATAAATAATTATATAGAATAATTACTTCCTTAACAACGAGACTAACGCTGGTGTATTCTGTTTTTATAAGTGAAATAAAAATACACGAAACTATCCAACTTAGTCCTCAGGGGTAGTACGTACATTTGACGTCAAAGCAGAGCCCAAAGTGGAATACTTACTGATGTCGACGGACAACAATGCCCACTTATGTATGCTTGTTTACCAAATGAAACATAAATCAAATATAATTAGTAAGAAATTACGGGCAACAGGACAAATAACAAAACCTTGTAAAAACCTTATAAAAAGTTCTACCTCTAATTGTGTGTAGTTGTACAAATCGCGGCTCAGGGGTACACAACGCTTGGACCGCATTTGCATTTGGTATTCGTGTCGCCGGCTCCGGGGCTCAGCACACGTCGCACCGGAATACCACTTGCATTTGTATGTTGAAACGAATACGACTAAACCTAAACTAAGGTAAATACCCATTTTTACATTTACGTACTGAACGAATACGCAGTCTACATGGATACTGCTGCCCATGAACATCTGTAAACAACTCCAGAAATAATTGAATCACTGCCTGTAGGCTGCTATAGATGCGTCATCTCGTCATCATACGTGGTCTTTGTTTTATCACAATTTAAACCAGAATACATTAGTAACGGTACACATCTGTCGCAATATCTATTTCAGTCCCAGTAGGAGAAGCATCAGGATTTGTAACCTAATAAGTAATATATTGATAGATATTACGCACTCCGTTTCCTTTTTTGTTCACGCAGTAAAAATCTTCGGAAGATACCCAATATTGCGAAAAATACCCACCCTCTCACTCTAACGACTTTTGCCTGCATTCCACTGCACGTATCACGATTAAACACAAATTCTACAAATCCGCATTATAACACTAAAATAACGATATGTAGGTATATAATCGCGACACGAATGGGGAACACTTTAAAAAACGTACCACAAGGCGGCTCACTGCATATTTACAAAAGGATTGACATAGGAATAAGTATTGGTATCTCCTAAAGAACTCATCGATACTAACACTAAGATAATGAAAATTCTATCGATTTTCGAAGAAATATGTCCAATGTCATAACGCTTCGGGAATGTTACTGAAAAATGTTTATATATATATTAGTATAAAGAAAAGAAGAAGAAAATTGATGAGCTGTAGCTGAACTAGTAAGTATTAAGTCTATAGTAAATAAGTTAATGTACATCAAAATATTTGCTTGGAAAAGGATTATGTAAATCCCAGTCATGCGCCTCTGAATTTTAAACCGAACGTTCGTACTGATATTAAATATAACTTTCTTTAACCGTGAAGGAAAACATGAGAAAACTTATTTGCCTGCGATTTCCAAAAAAATTATCTAAGCTGCGTGAAATTTACGTGAAGCTGCACTTAGCGGCGTAGTGAACTATGACCTAAACCAGAAGTTTTCAAACTTATCTGTGTACTACACTACACTATACTTTTACTATCCATTATTACCTAGTTCCTCCCTTTTTCCTGGCCTTTTAATAGCCCGTTCTAACCTTATTTAATTTAATTATTACCTAAATAGAACGGCACAACAAAATAAAGATTTTCCTAGAATAATAAAATCTGTCTCTGAAACGCCATCCCCTGTAGCCCTTCAGCGCCCATAATGACATTTTATCACCCTCTTTTAACAACACTGACCTATCTTATTGTGCTCAGTAAGACAGTAATGAGTTAGTTGATGATAATAGTTGATAATCGTACTATGTAAGTGTCGAGAGCTTAATTATGTGTGAAAAAGGCTTGTAGCACATAAAGGCAACGAATCACTCCCGCGAGCGATTTAAAGTCCAACGCTTACTCACGCTATATTAAAAATTCCTTCAGCGTCGCCGAGAAAAATGATAACTATTTTATATCACAATACCACAATATTTCAGTTAAATTGGATTTTCGACCCTACGGTTTCAGACTTAAAAGACTTTTGAGATATTTTAAGATGTCCAAGCTGCTATATTCGCTCTAGAAAATATGACATTTTCGGTAATAATATAAGTCAGCAATATTTGTATATAATAGCAAACATTTTATATCACTGCCGTAGTTTAAAATGTAACAAAAAATAGGAAGAATATATTAAATTTCTAATAACAGTTACTAGATTATTTCATGTTCCGTATTTATATGATTTTAGGCTAATATATTCGCGGAATTGATACATTTTGTAAGGTAACGGGTACTCACGATACGAAGTTTTGATTTCTTAGCTGATATTTCGACCCAGTTGCATGGATCATGGTGACCACGACAACTAAACTATACACACAAAAATAATTACCGGTATTGCATTAAAATTTAAATTCACTTCAGTACAAACGCATCACAGGATTACTTTCCCAAAGTTTAGTTCGTAAGTCGTGCACATTAAGTTGAAAGCGGCTTATCCAGTGAGGTCGTTAGAGGCTGTTACAACTTGTTTTAATGCGTGCGGACAACGAGAGACAACAGATAATTGGATTCTTACAAAGCTCCGTCGTCGTTAAATATGCCAGCTTTTGTCAGTCATTTTTCAATGAGTTCATTGTGTTCGAAGCCCACTAAAGATGGGTCAATTTTGATTGAAATTTAAAGCATTCTATGTTATCTGATCGGACTGATAATGAGGACACACTTCCAGTTCTTTCTTAGGGAAACACAATAAAGTAATCTTTACGTATATTCGTATATACGTACAATTAGTAATCATACCCTTTTTGTTCAGCACAAGAAACTTCAAAACGTACCCGCTGCCGTGGGAGCGGCAAACGATTGTGAGAGATTATACCTACTAAAACCTCCTCGGTGACCGTCCTCAAAGCTACGTAGAGAACTCAGGGATCTCCATCGGAACGCAACCGGAGTCCTCTGAGCGCAGTGCCTCTTTCGATCGCTCCTCGAAAGGGCTTTGAGCTCATCCCACACCGCTTTTCGGGTGCTTAAGCCGGTATGCGACCACACATACCATTATCCTTCCCGGGGTTGCGGGCTGAGCGGTTCGAACTCCCACTCAAGTCCGTCCGCATCCCCGGAAGCCCCCTTTTAGTCGCCTTTTACGATAGGCACGGGATACCGTAAGTCTATCCTCGTCCCAAAACTACAGGGACAATAGTAATTATACCTGCAATCTTTACCTTTATGTGCCAGAGGCCACAAGACTTTTTACGTCACTGGCGTAAGACGTGCTTTTGATAGATGAATAAAATAATATAGGTTGTAAAGTAAATCCATTCAATTTCGTTCTAATACAAATAAGAAAACATTAATTACTTTTAATTTTGTTTAGATCTTAAATCTCTGAACTAAATCTTAATTTCAAAGATAAAATATCTCATTAGGCACTAATCGTATTATATTTGTACAGACTGCAAAAAATGTAAGGTCGAAGAGCGCACGTACATAGAGAAACGAATCCTTTTTTACCTTAGAAGGGTCCAGGAATATGAAGAAGGAGGCCCAAGAGCAAGTTGGATGACACACGAAGGGCCCCATACGTAAAATAAAAAAAACTTATAGAGCTTTTAACTTAATACTTTCTTAAACATATACCAAAACAACAACAACAGTGATTATTCTTACCATTATTAATATTAATACAATATTCACGAAGCCTCAAACACAATTATTATTTTAAGAGATCAGTTTTTAGTTTTTACTTACAGAATCCTAAGTAATGATAAAAAATTAGTAAGTTCTGCGAACTCGTGTATACCAAAAACTAGATAGAAATTTATTTTCTCGTTTTATTTCAATTAAATAATTCAATAAAAAAAGATAAATCTTGGATGAACCTGGACCACGAGCAGATTAAAACCTTCTTCAACAACAAAGCCCGTTAATACCAACAAAAAATGAAAAAAATAACAGAACTCATGAAATAAATTTTCGCTTAACCGTACTGAGATCTTGCAAACGTGGAATAGATTTTCTAGAAAATACCAGCATTTACAGAATTAAAGGTAACGAGACTTAGATAAACAGACTTATCAAGTTCATTGAAGAAAAATCTTTTTATCCGCAGAATTTTAGTCTATAGAGTCTGGAAAACATGTTTAGTACTTTTTCTCGAGATGGATCTTAAGACTAAAACTGACAGACACGATACGGCGTCGCATCGTGAAATGTTGGATCGTAGAAGTGTACGGTAACGCGTAAAAAATACGTCGTGAAAAAAAATACAAGTCAAATTGGCAATGTAAATTTGCATTATTTTTTTCTGAACTGTTTTACTCCTTTTAATACTGATTCCATACATTTCCTTCCATCGTGAATGATGACAATCATTTTAACAAATTTTCACCTGATGATTTTAATTATGCACGTCGAGGATTTCCTACAACGATATGTGTTACGACTTACGACTACGACCCGACAATATACCGTTACACGACGACGCACCGTGCCACGATACGACTCAGTATCGTATGTATGAGTTTTGCCCTTAGGCCCTTTAGAGTAATGTAGGTAAATCGTATAAATAAAATTACAGTTCATACTAAAGCCTTGTACAGATGATATAAAGAGGCTGTATTTGTTCACAATATATCAGATGTAATTTTGAATTCTACTGTACCGATTGTATCAATTGTTTGTTTTTGGTGTTTTCATTACGTAAAATCGTTCTTTGATCGTTAAATATCTTTATTAAAAAGCGTAATTTACTACTTAGTGCAATTGTTTACAAATATTAATTTTAATTAAGTTATAAACGTTTTAAACGCAATTTTTTACAAGACACAATAGTATCTAAAATATGTGATATATGATAGTTAGTAGCTCCTACCGCCCATGGACATCTGTAATCAGCCCCGCAGAAGATTAAAGTCATACCTAAAGTCAGTCTCATATGTATTGCTATCTTTAAGGACTAAGTTGTCACGTTGGATAAGTATGTATCCTTTAGCACACCTTCCAAACCAGAGGCAGAAATAGTTGTGGCAGTAGTCTTTCCGGAGTCAAACCACAAAGGGGTCTACCACCTTCAACAAACAAAGTACTTTATCTTAAAAATCTATACAAATACACACGTAAGCACTAACATACATAAGGGCAAAGGTAAATAGTCCCTTTAACCTTCCACACCACTTTCCTAGGAGTCGGCTTATTCAGGCCTACGCATCTATCCAGTAGATAACAATATTAAACTGGGCGCTTCTTTGAAGAATCCAGTTTCAGAATATTGAGTGCAGACGATATAAAATATTCTTTACACGTCTTGAAAAATAGTGAGGCGTTTTGTGGCTGAACCTGGAATGATTACTCGGCGACCTTTCTCTCACATCCCACTCAACCTCTTCTGAGCTAGATCCGAACAAATTGAAGCCTCTTTCGTGTAACGGTACACATTATATTACCTTTAAATGTAGCAACGATGTTTTGTAATGTATGTTAGTGTTGTAGTAAATGTAATTGATAAACAAGGTAATTAAAAGATAGTATCAAAAATAAATTTCTAGAATTTCTTGCGTCTAAATACATCGCTGGCAAACAGGAGACGGGCACAGATTGGGATAGCAGCAGACTGCAGTTACTTGCTCCAAGAAGAACCGTAGGTAACACGCTACGGAAGCACGTGGTGCGTCTTTTAATCCAGGACATTGCCTATATGTGTTGCATAAGTGATATATGATTTTAGACTTATATCGCGAAGTTGATACATTTTAATATGTAACGAGTACTTACAATACGATGTTTTGATTCGATGATAATAATGATAATTTGATGTAATTTTGTTCCCTAGATTTCGCTTGATTGACACCTTTTCTTATGTATGTCATAATAAAATGGTGTTCAGTCCACTTTTGTGCTTTCAAATCAAATTGAATTCGCATTTATTCATTATCAATACACGTAGTTTTTTTAATATCTGCCAGACTTCATTTCGGAACATATTTCGTTATGGAAAAGAAGGCGCGTAACAAATTCCACATTTATTACTAATATTTTTGATATCACTGATACCTATAAGCCATTTCGTAACCATACTCATCATAGGGAATATTCGCGTCATTTAGAAAAATGAAGAAACCATTTTATCACATAGTTCATATTTCTTAGTAGGGATTCGTAAAATTGGAAAATCAAGGTCCAATACCTTTTCGGCTAAACCTAGTAAGATTACAGCGACCTTTGCTCCTTTATTCCGTTCAATCTTCCGCCAAGCCACAGCTGAACAAATGGATTCCATTGCTCATGTCTATCAATACATATAAGTAAAATTATAGCGTCTATCTGTGATTCCAAAATTTGCTTAGCTGATGTTCGTACATTACACATGACAAATATATTTTTTAATGTTTAATGATAATATTTTTTATTGAAAGTAGCAACGGGGCACATCGGCCACTTAATAATATGTAGCAGTAGTTTCTGAAGTTTACCAGAAGTGCAGCCAGGACAACTGTAATCAACCACAAGGGTTTGGTGGATTGTGGACTAATATGTAATACATCTCTCCCTTACCGCATCTTTCCACTTGAATACAGTATAAATTGATGTGGCGGTGATGTTAATTGTCCTCCACAGACAATCGAGAAAGATCTTACCACCAAATTTTAATATAAACTTATCACAACTAATATTATGCATATAGAGCAGAGGTGGCCAACTCATCAATCGCGATCGTCCGGTCGATCGCGGCGATAAGTCCAGTCGATGACGGCAAGTTAATGAAAAATCCGGCGACCTTTTTATTCCTTAACATTTGTCTCATAGATGCATGTTTTAAAAAGCTTTAAAGATATTTTTTTAAATCGCACATTTTTTACGTCTAATTAATAGAAAGTAGATGCCACCTTCAATAAAAGTTGGCTACCTTTGATATAGAGCAAGGCCAAATCTTGCGAGCGTTTATTATATTCGTCGTATTTGGGACGATAAAGTGATCGCACCGTTCATAAAATATGCAAAGTATGCTCAAAGCCCACGGGAACTCGGCACTACATTAAACTGTTTAACATACTAAAGAAATATTTTGCATAAATCCTACAGCAACTTCGGCCGTCGATTATGTAAATTAGTGGTGCAATACTTATGTATATGAACTATAGAGGTGTTATCAGAATTAGGTAATCGTTTTAATGTTTTAGAAGATATATAGATACTATTTATTTAGATCAATTATTATCCTATTTTTTTAAATATCCAATTTATATCTAAGAAATAAATTTGACTTGGATTCCAAATTCGAACTATGAAATATTTTTGAAAGAAAATCCTTTTATTAAATAAGTCAATTACAACCATACATTTGCACGTTTTCTATTTAAGATTTCAAACTGGTTCTCACATTTTTGATTTAATCTCAAAATTACATGAAAATAATTCTTTCTATAAAATTACAAGGTATATTTAAAAATACGTTTTTTATTCGTACTATATTTTCGTTCCTTATTTAAACCTTAAACATATTGTTTATTTAAATAGCCGTTTCATGTTCTTACTCTTCATTTAAAACTTGAGCCTTGAGTTTGCGTCGTTCGGCAATTCCCATCAAACACCATTCAAACAATTTACTTTCCAGCGACGCTCAGGAACTTGGAAGTTATAACCGCCCGTTGAAACTGGCTCGTTACACCGCGGCGGAGGTTCTTTAAACCATTATACGGATATTGGAACATTTGCATACCCATCACGGGGATTAAGCTTTCGAGTTTGGAGTGCGGCTTGATTTTGGAACGAGTAGCTAAATGACATTAACTTTAATGTTTGTACCTACAGATTACTAAGATTTTTTTCGAGTAAGTGTTGAGACATTCCTGTAGCACCAAAGATAAATGATAATTTCCTTTTGATTTTAAAGCTGTTTGTTTAATGTTTGAACCTGTCCCATAAACTCGATGTCTTAATAATTGAAACATAACATTTTTAAAGACAATGGTACTGCCACCACTGTAAGAGACAAATCAAGTACATGCTTATCTAAAAACAAATAGAAGAAGTAATATAATGTAAATAATGTGTCTTTAATAACAGTCTGAATTATTAATATTTTTAAGAAAAAAATATTTTTGTTCGTAATATAAATCATTGAATCAAAATATTTTCCTTCTGACATCCAAATGATATATTCTCACTTTTTATTTAAGCAATGAACACGTTCTTCATTTAAATATAAAAGCCATTTCATATTCTAAATGGTATTTTTCTAGTCCCCAAAGATAGCAAAATGTGATAATTCAGTTCTGAGGCCCGAAATATCTAAAGCGTTTAGTTTATAAGCAACATTTTTAGCTTATTAAATTATTAGCGTATTCAAAATTAGAACGTTGTTATTTTAATGTTGAAGCATCCTATCATATGTTGTTCGTCTTGCTATGTTTTTAGGGTTCCGCGCTTAACAAATAAAAACGGGACCCTATTAATAAGCCCTGTACATCCATCCGTGACAGGGCTCTGTTTCTTGAACTGTAATATGGAGATTTTTTAAATACTTATAATAGTTTACAAAGAAGTACAAAAAATAAGGGGTATCCCACACAAGAATCCGGTACTCTTTGTTGCGAGTTGTTGAAATATTTATATGATACGACTTTAATTTATTTCTTGTAATTTAATAGGATCAACTTAACTTTATTCCTCTGAAATGGCAGGTGTTCAGGGAAAGTAATTGTAGTTCTCAGTAACAAATGAATCAAATAACAAAATTACAAATTATTATTGAGAGTAAAATAAGTTAGATTGGAAGCATGATTGATAAACAACATTTATAATATTTGAAATTGGCAAAATTTCTCAATTTAGAACTTGAACAGGTGCGTTGAAACACTTCGTCTCTTTTTGAAAGAAACTATACAAAAAACTTTGTTTGTGATTTCAAAGTTAAGATTGAAAGACGAATGAAAAACATGCGAAATAAAGTCATATTTTTTGAACAATAATATGTAAATGTATTATATTAAATTCATATAAACCACAGCAAAATCGATGCTACGTAAATTAGTAGTAGTTAGTTTGTCTAATTAATTAAACTACTCCATCTTAAACAGAATTGTGTATCAAAAAATAAAAATCATAAATATTTTGTTCAAAGTAGATCTGGATTATTTTTCATGAGCATTTCATCTGCCATGGTAGTAGATTCGTAAGATGTGTCGATATGGAGAAAAACTATTATAAAAGCCCTAATTGCTTGTAAGAAAATTTAGACTAATTAGATTACTCGCAGACTAAATCGCAGATAACATATAAATTAGTTCTACGTAATGACTGTATAAAGGAAAACTGTTTAGGAAATAACAATAACAATTTCAACATCGTTCAAACACGTCCACATGTCCAATGTTTATTTGAGTGGCAGCTTCAATCCTACCGACATAAAAAACCGATTATTATTAGCAGTAAAATTGTGTAAACCATGTGTAACGTTACAAAGTTACGTTAACGTGCAATTATACGCCTAAACTAATTTAATGTTTTTAACATTTCCGTGTTAAACTACAACGCTTATTTAAAAAGCATTGCATAAAATCCGCAAACTTACGAAAGATTTATGCAAAGTGCCTTTAGTACATCAAAGTTTAATGTAATTTTTATACAAGCTTAAATAATTTCACATTTACGCAATTTGCAATTCAGTTTTCTTGGAAGTTACGTGAGATATGTCTTCTATAATTTACTTTGTGAGGAAAATATTTTTTATAATGGTACACTGTGTTACCGGACGAATTAGAACTAAGCTGAATAGCCTACATCTACACTAATAGGGCAATTTAAGCTCCTTTAGAGGACTAGAATCTACTGATCCAGATATCACAGCCATATTGGATTACATATCATCTAATATGATAATAATGTACTACGTACGTACATACAACGTGGCGACGATTCTATTCTTCATGCAAGATTTTTAACATTGATACTTTATACTTCAAATGTATTTCTATCGGACTGTCGTTGAATGGATATTTTTTATAGGATTGCAGTTTTAAATAAGGTTGCAGTCCATCTGTTGATAAGTGGTCACTGTCGTTCGTGCGTGCCTATATCTTAGGACTAAGACCGACATTCACACATTTTCACAGCTAACCTGGCGGCCATATCCCTCCAGTCGAACCTAACGAGTTCTACCACATTTCATAAATAAGAAAATATTTGTTGTAAGCCGAATTCAAAACAAATGAGTTGACCTTCACAGTATTCATAAGCCAACACAGATTTAGAAACAAACAATAAGAACTAAAGCAAACAACAATTGTTTTGATATCATAGAAAAACACATCTATTATGGTATGTACATATGTAAATGTAGCCATTGTATTATACACATTTAAAATATTCTACCAATTGCCAATCCTTTAACACAACATTGATTTAAAGGACAGAAAGCAGGAAGCTATCTGCAAATTAAACAACCTTTGTTCCGCGGGATTTAATTTTAAAACAAAAGAAATCTGGACAAAGTGCCTCGTATATTCTGGGCACTGTCGAATAAATTATTGAACACGCCCATTTTAAATCACACGGGGACATTTCAATAAATTCATTTCAGTGCCGATTGAGTTTGTAAACATGGATGGTAGATTGAAAAGAACACATTAACTCTTGTAATAATAACTACGTCAGCGTGAGACGTAATTAGCTATTATTTCCTCAAATAAAATGGTAAAAATAGCTAAGTAAAAAAGTGAGTTCGCCGCAAAAAATATCTGCAGTTTTTTTTGTGGCACCCTCTATTGAAAGTAACACAGATATAAGTGGAAATATTATAAGCATTGATTAGAATGGGAACCGTTCCAACTGAATTAATACAAAGAAATCAATATTCGCATTCTTACCACTAAGAAACTCGCATTTTTCTTGGTTGCCCGCTGTAGACTATAAATAGATTATCCATCTACAAAAAGGTGCATTTGAAAATGCATCTTATAGTCCACATAATTTTAGTCCTTATTTTTATCTCTGTCTCATCGAATTAATATTTTAATCAATTTGGAAACAAAATAATTTTAATTTTTTTTTTCATCCTGCTCTAGATGACAGGACTTGACATCGAACCACAAAGAATTCTACCACCTTTAAATCAGTTCTTTGTTCTATTCCTTCTTTCACCTATGCCCTTTGCTCTATTCCGACGGCTTCAGTATCACTTCAGTGCTTAACGACGCCCGCATGTATGATAAGAGTAATGTCATGTTATTTGTCACGATTAAGTGAGCACGGAATGTTCTTTATTATTGTTTGCGTTATATTCTGGTTTAAAGTTGTTATTGAGAATTTTACGAATTTTATTAAGCGTTAGGTAATATTGACTTGACATACATTTCAGAACATTACATTAGGAACCTTTTGTGACGTCTTGAAGATATATAAAAATATTCTAGTTTTGGTCTCGGCACAACCGCAGGAATGGTAAAGACTTTACCAGCTTTAAAAAGGCATTTTTATTCCGTATTGAAGATGTCTGTGTCTCAGGTCCTCAGGAATTTCTCGGAAAAGAGAATTATTGGTAGAATGGACTACTATATCTACTCTCACTGCAAAATTTAAATGGCGCGATTCTGCTATTTCTACATGCATTGAAGTGTGTAGATGTAGGTTATGACTGTAGTTCATTTACCTAATCTAAAGACAAATGTAACTAACTAAAATAAACCTTTTAATATTCTCTAATAACGAAAGCTTCTTAATCAAATTTCATTTGATTTAAAATTTCATATTACATCTCGGCTGTTGTCTAGACTGTTACGATGGTTAAAGAATGTTCTAGCGGCATTCACCTTGAGAAAATATGATTCTTTGTTATGTCACAATTTCATAACTTATCTCCTTACAAAAAAGGAATTAACTTAATTTGTTACTATTTTGTATCATAAAGTTAGCTACCCACTATCCGCCTCAAAGATTTACGAATGTATGGTTTATTATATTTAATCTTTTAGGTCTATTTAATGTTCAGTAAACAGCAGAGACCGAAATCGTCTGACCAATACAAATTTAAGAAAGCCCAAATACATATAAACTATCGATCTCTAACGATTAAATCTAAAATATTAAACAGACTTCGATACATTTCTAAACATAATTGTATAAACAAAGTACAACGTGAAATGAGTTCATTAAAAATACTAGAATTACTAGTATTATCTATAACTGCCCCGTCAGTGGATATGAAATATCTATCAGAATAAAAATCCGCCACTAAGAAATAAATTTAATACACATTTATTTGGATTATTTGAGGTCATAATTTTATTATTGGTTAATTTTGGTATAATAAATAAGGAAGACGAAAGAAAACTCTGCAAAAATCCAGTCCTCAAAGGTGACAAATGTGAATGGTGAATACCTTGGTCAGTCATGGACTTCATTATAGCGTCAAACTCTTAGACGAGACCCGTATTCAGCAGTGGAGCAAAAATAGATAGCTGACTCTCATTCCGTTATACAGAATGACTTTAAAATAAAAGGTTTATTTCCAAAACTGTTGTGTTTACTGTTTCACCCAGAAGTATTTTAAATTCAGTGGGTCGGCCGACCTCAGGAGCGGTTAATCCGCATGAAATACTGAGCGTGACCGGAGTCTCCGGTTTAACGTCACATTATGTACGTAATGTTGGCATTAAGCTACAAAAGTTGAACGAATCATTTATATGCTACGCGATCGTGAGTCAATTTGCTGATAAGGTAAAGTTCTCTGTTCAAATTTTATATAACTAAAAAATATTGACTGTTGACTAAAGGGTTTTTTTTTCCTATTGTACTAAAGTAGCAAACAAGCATGCTGTCCACCTGATGTTAAATGGCCAGTGCGGCCTATGGACATCTGTACGTTCCGTTGAAGACTAAGTCGGACCGCCTCGGACAAGTCTTCCTTATCACATCAAATCGTCAAATGGATCACATAAACGTTTGCTACTCTTGTTGAATAAAAAATATCCACAGTGAAAGTGCTGCAGTAACCATACATTCAATTAAGTGGACTACTGACTCGATTGCCATTTTCTTAAAAATACAATATTATATTTCGCAAAATCTAGAAACTCTAGGACCCTAGTTGGAAATGTATTTATATATTTTTAAATTTTAAGTCCTTTTTTGGATTATACAGTTCAGAACTCAGCGACATCATTAGTCAATTTGTCACCGCCGCGTTTCCGCTGTAAGCACTCGTGCTTTTGTAATGTAATGTCCTGAAAATTAAATTTATTACATTCTGTGATTCTATCTATTTATTGTCTACTTGTATTGGATATTGTTTATAAATGTAACTGAAAACGGGGAAATATATAATTAGATGTAAGCCAATATTGAAGATTCCTAATATAATTTTTATTCTTCTCATTTTTCTTCGTGTTCATTATCATTACTATACAAACTATAGAAAAGCTTACTAGTAACTTTTGTTGTTCCTGTTTGTTACTTAGAAACTCACAAAAGATGCAAAAAGGGCTTATTTTCAAAGCTAGCGACGCATTTGACACTTCTCTCATCTTGCAAAAGCCACGGTTGTTCCTGAAAAATTTCCCTCCACTACATTCTGTTAGCAAAACCAAGTACCACTTATTCATCGAACTAATCCGTAACTAATGGTTTAAATCACGAACTGAATTTGATTCGGTTAGTATACATTTTTCTCTTTGCGATTTCCAACTGGCTTTTAGTGTTTTATTGGCGATCTGTTAGCCGTGGTCACGTATAAATCGTCCATTCAATTTTATATTTTACCGTCCTCCGCTCGGCCCACTTTAAAAATATTTAGATCTTTTTCTGTTACAACTTGTGGCAATTGACTTTTAATAGATTAAATATAAAACTAGCTAGTTATTTAAATAAAAAAATAACAACATTCTTTAATGGAATCGATATTTTCATGTTCATTTCAAAGTTGCCACTTGTTGATTAACCTACGCATTACCGGCTATTTTTAATGATCATTAGCTATCAAGCAACTTAATTTGGCTATTGTCTTAATTAAATGGAGTAGGAGAGAAGTATATGTACATATATATATTTCTCTCTCTATCCTAATCTATCTGGATCCTTAGGGATTCCATGTGCGCTACCCGTAAATATTATGAAATATTGGTGGTGTCTACCCATTATTGTCAAACTACGAGGCAAAGTACCTTTTGATGAAGAGGGTCATAATCTGCCACGCCAGCCAAGAGCGGATTATTCGACTTCATGCAATCTTTAGAGAAGTCTTAAGTATTCATATGTTCTTAGATTTTTTCATTGTCATGAAGAATAAAAGTCTTCTATATACGTGTATAGTGGAACAATTTTTTTTAATACTGGTAAAGCAAATAAACTTTTACTTTATAGTAAGTCACTACCGCCCATGGGCATCTATGAGCAACTCTCCCTAACCTATCAAAAGACAGATATTGAGACAGATACCCCATTCTGCAGTTGCGAAGCGACGTTGGTTCTACACCTACGGTATTTTATGTCAGGAGCCGGAGATAACATCTCATACGTTACCGCTGTAACCGATGTGATGACTTATGTTATCAGTACCGTGTTACTACAAAAATCGTTAAATCTAGCAGTGGAGTAGATCTAGGGTAGAGTTTCTTAGTTATTGAACTCAATACTCCTTCTATCCTGTGTTCTGATTGCGTATATGGTAGGCATTTTCAGAAACTGCCTCTGCCGCCTGCATCTGTAATCAACGACAGATAGGATTGGAGTCCTGCCTGAGGTCAACTAAATTGAAATACCTCATATAAGTAGTTTCGTAACGTATAATGCAGTGTCAGTATATTTATTGAAACTCGGGCTCTCAATCCATAGATTGAAGGTTCTAATTCCAGGCAAGCATCTTTGATTTTTAATATTGTTTGTGTATCAGAAATTAAATATCACTTTTTATAACACTAAAGCAACGTCGGAAGGAATCTACGCTACCTACCTATTTCTAGGTACATGCTTGAGAATGCTTTAAAAAATCTCAAAGGGCTAGTAGTCCCAATTCCCACTTGGGCACCGGAATGTCGAACGGCCTAAACCCGTCTCGGTCTGAGAGGAGACTCATGCCCAGCGATGGAACAGTAATGGGTTGTGACATACAAATGTTTCTCATACTACTCTTTTCAAACCAGAGCAGAGCAGTACGAATCCCTGCTGTTAGACAAAAATATATTCAGTGTAACAAGAGTATCTTAGTACCTACATTAATGACAACAATTAAATGTTTAGCTTGACATATAATCAATAATAATAATTAATGAAAATAAATGAATAATGTGTACTAAATAATAATATAATATAATATAATGTAAATTTAATTATGTAATGGGCTATATGTATTGTTTAATTAATTATAATTTGATGTAATGTAATAATTGTAATGTAATTTTAATATTAGATGTGATAACTTTTACATACCCCAGTGGGTTAGAATAACATGTATATGATATTATTCTGCGAATAAATA